>ML816570.1:77260-111964 GCA_009831015.1 Picea engelmannii
TGTGTTCCAAGAAGAACTATACCTATGGAAGAACAACAAGATAAGGATTGCTATCATTATACAAGTTAGATAATACACATGAAAGGATGAAATACATCAAACAAATCATGTGGAAGCTATTACAAGATAAGCGAAATCAGAATAAATCATTAAGAGACTTAGAAGAAGCAAAGACAGAAAGAAGTCAGCAATCAAGAGGAAATTGGAGAAAGACTTATGACGTTTTGCATAAGACAATAAGATGAAAGCATGGACTTTGTTAGACAGAGGGAGCCAATTATATATTGCAAAAGACAATAAGGATGCAGACGGAAGCGTGAACTCTGTTAGACGGAGGGAGCCGATTATATTCACTCATACATGAAGCAAGGATTAGGAGGGAGCTAATCCTATGATCCATTGAAGATAATGAATTATATATCCATGGTAGCAGTCATGAAAGATAGTACGTGTTCAGTTCAACCTCAAAAGAAGTCTTCTTCGAAGAGAAGCCTTAAAGTATCCCTGGTTGTCCATCCACATCCATGATCCTATGATGAAAGGAAGAAGTTGGAATCTTCAGAGCATGGAATCTATAGAAAACTCCATGGACCGAAGAGCTAAAGAGAAACATAAGGAAGAACATGAAGATTCCAAGAAGGAAAGAAGAGCCAGAACAACCAGTCATTGTATCAAGAATCACAAGACTATCAGCCTGACATGAACTCACTAAAAGCAATCAGGCAGAGGAACTGGAAGTTGTGATGAAGAACAATGTATGAAAGAATTATGAATGTAAGCATTGCGAGATCCAGAACTAGAGGTTCTCCCAGATGGAGGGAGTAGACTATGATGATTACTTGTTCCAATAAACCAGACATACCTCTACATGAGTCTTTATATCATCCGCAATATCCATGGGTTGGAATTCTACATCAGATGAATGCAAAGACTGTTCTCCAGAGCAATTGAACAAAGAGCGTATGAAGAACAACCTCAAGACTTTGAAGCATACCAGAAAGAGACCCTTGTATGCAGATGGAAGAAGATAACTTGGTGGAGAACCCCCAGTGCACAACAAAAGAGTGGTGAATATTTTCTATAAACAGAGATATTGTATCAGAATGATTACTCAGAAGATCAGGATGATGGATTGCCAATCCATGATAAAGATCTCATGATGATAGAAGAAGTGCCACATGTATATGTTCCAGTTTTCCAACAATGATATACTTTATTGATCAGAGCTACATGAAGTCTTTAGAGAAAACCAGTGTTCTAGACCGAAGTACATTTGAAATCAAGCATTACATTATTCGTGATGAAGTCCAGAAAGGAGAAAGTGGCTCTCCAATACATATCTCCATAGATGAGTAGATAAGCAGACATTTTGGTAAAGCTTCTGTCCAAGATGAAAGAGTTTGCGTACTCAAGCTGGAGCTCGTGGAGACGACTTCCTTATTGAAAAAGGAAGAGATGACTCCCAGGTTGGGAGGGAGCATTGATGTATTATTGATTGATGGACAATCATTTTTCAGTTTGAAAAATGGTCCAGGATGAGTAGATTCTTTCCAGTTCGGAAAGTGGATTGAGATTTTTGACGGACAAACATTTTTTAGTTCGGAACATGGTCCAGATTGCTGATGTAACATAGAGAACGACTTCCCATTGTGGTTAACATGGGAAGTGGTCTAGGGCAGTCTCTCTTCTTGAGGGTTACTCAAGAAGATTGGTCTGCCTCTTCGGACAACGATTTCCCATTATGGTTAACATGGGGAATGGTCCGTTTTGGAGGTTGGTGCAGGGCAGTCATTTCCTTTGGAAATGGTCTGGACAATCATTCCTTAGGGCAGATTCATTCTCTCCAGGTTGCACTTTGTTTAGTGCCGGAAGAATGGCCCAGGGTGGGGAATGGTTCAGGTTCAACAATCAGGGACAAACATTCCTTAGGGCAGACTCATTCTCTCCAGGTTACACTTTGTTTAGTGTCGGAGGAATGGCCCAGGGTGGGGAATGGTCCAGGCTCAGAAACCAGGACAATTATTCTTTCTTGCTTGAGAAGAATAGTCTAGATAGCTCATCATTGATGTCTTACCTTTTTGAGGGAAGATACTCTTCCGAGATCTCATAGATGTGAGTGGAAGAATGACCCAAATAATTCAGTTTATATCATAACATTGTTTATGTGCAGGTTGATATCAAATGATTGTTTTGAAGACTGTATGTCTCTAGACAGTAGATGTATACTACTGTGGTGGATGTGTTCCACTGTTTGATCAAATACCTATGTGCTACTTGGTGTGGTAGTGTACCACTGGATTGTAGAGGTGTACTACTATGGATAGACATAGTTGTGTTCTATTGAATGATATTGTTCCGATTGCCTTGAAGACTATCAACAGTGTTGAAAATGATTATCAGCTAGATGATCAATGAATAGAGATTTCCCAGACAAAAAATGGTTCAGAACATTCATTCTTCTAGATTGGAAGAATGGCTCCTGTGTCACTCTGTGGAGTGAGCATCATGCCTGATTACTCAGATAGAGTATGGTTCCAAGAGATGATGTAGCTAATGACACTGATGGTGATGATGGTGCTCATGATCTAGTCATGAGATAGTCTATACAACTATGTTGATGCTACCGGGTGAATGGTATGTTTGTGCTCAAGACCATTACCTGTAATACCTCCCTAGATAGGAGGGAGTGTTGATATTATGGTAGCTGCGTGAGGTATTTACCTCCACGTGTAAACCTGACGAGAATAGAATATTCTGGGAATCAAGAAGAAACCCTAATGAGTTGGCTAATAACCCTAGAAGACATGTGAACTCAAGAAGATAACTTGTATTAGGTTATTAGCCTCCAAGAGAAGAAGTTGCCTAGAAGAAATAATATATACTAAACAAATAGATACCCAAAATGAGAAGTCGGCCCAGGCAGTTAGCCAGAATTACTATAAATACAAGAGGTCAGTCTTCATTTTGGCAGGCAGTATCATAATTGCAGAGCAACACTTGTGTGCACTACAGTGCCCAGTTTTGTGCGCAGGTTTGGAGGAGAGCTGCCATTGCAGCTGCTGCAGCTAGCAGATCATGTTTGGCTTGGACTGTCTCCTGGTTAGGGTTTGGACTATCTGATCAACTCTTGTTGGTGCGCTATCCTTGGGAAAATGAGCGCTACCCTTTGTTTGGCTATCTAGCTTAGGGTTTACTTCCGGAGTGATTCCGTGTCAAGGTTAAGGTGCTAAGAGGGTGGCTTCGACCTATGGTTGGATGAAAATAGCGATATTGTCAATGAACCTATCTACATCTTCTTGCAGTTTAGGTCCACACACATACCTTTGGAAGTTGATTACTGTTTTTCCAACACAAATGACTTGCAAATTTGAAGGTACAAATTAACCTTCTTTATAAGTTCCATTCTCTCACCTCTAGAGACACATAGTTTATCCAACTCATAGAGAAACTCATATTAGAAATGTGTTGTTTTATTTGCTTGTAGGTAGATTGTACATCCCATCTACAATTTTTTGGGTAATTTATGGGTGGTTTTTGGCCCATAGTTGTATACCCATTGTATTGCAATCATAGTTAGTGGATTACATTTGAATGATGTTGTAAAATAACTAAATATTGTATTGTGCATTGTTTTGTTACTACAATGAGAAAGATTTCAGAACTTTATGTTTGTTGGTTTTCTTGCTTAAGGGTTTATAGGGTAAATCCCTTGTGTACTGTGTATGTATATCATATTTTTAATTTATGTTTTTCTTATAAATCTATTAACGTTATTTCTCTTGCATATGCTTAATAGTCACTATTTTCTACATTTGGTATTAGAGTAAGGTTTTTGGTTTCAAGGAGATACCTTTGTTGTTAAAGTTTAGCTCATCCCGTGAAGAGCAAGGGTATCATGGCTTTGTGATAAACCCTATATTGAGAGGGAGCTCTACTCTGATGCTTCTTGTGTGTGAAGGAAAATGGGGAGCACTTCAAGGATAGAGATAGAAAAATTGATTGTCTAGAATTTTGAGTTTTGGAAGCTTACGATGGAATATCTTCTCTTGGACAAAGGTTAGACGTGGCTTAATGTGTCAAGGAAACAGACTACGGATATGGTTAAATAAGACTAGGAGAAAATGGATAGGAAGGGGAAGAGTATGATCCAAATATGTCTTTCAGATCCACGATGTTGAATGTTTCAAAAGAAGTCATTGCTAAGGAGCTATAGGATAAGTTACGAACTTTCTACCTGTAACACTCCCCCGGGCCGTCATCCCACTGGCCAGGCAAACGCTACTGTGCGGAACAACATCATTCTCATACTTAATTAATAACATGCATTTCAATCAAATTAAACACATTTAACTCAGAGTAAGCACAAGATTACTGCTAACATAAATAATCCCTGGCATTGACAATAATTCATATGCACAACATAATACATGATACATATAAGCATCACAGGCATGCAAAACATAATATTAAGCATAAGCTAATACTTATCTTTGAAACCGTGGTAATTCCACCAACTACGGGCATGCCTTCCACGAACCTCCTAGCCTTAGACCACGCTGCTCATCATGCTCAGCAGTGGGTCACCCCTGAGCTGGGACTAAGCTCCACCCAAGGCAAGGAATCCTAGTCTAGGTTGAGGTTACAGGAAAAACTGCACAGAATAACTAGAAGGATTCTTCCCAGGATGCCTTCTTACGCCCACTACTCACGGACTCTCATTCCCCACATGTCTGTTCCGTCCGGAAGTATACACCTTCACAAGCACAGTCCATCAATGCTTCACCTCCCTCTCCGGGTCTCGGCAACATGCCGGATCAGGAAGTATTAGAGCTCCATAGCTGGTGCTGGACTCTCTCTGGAAGAATACCACTTCCCAGCAGACTCCTTCACCTGGAAATAGCTTCTCACAGGCCTGACAGACTGCCTCTTCAACCACAACCACCTCCCTCACTTGGAGAGAGTGTTACACACAGGCCAGACAACCTGTTTCCTTCAACTCGATTTCCAACACAGTCGGGCAACCACGAGGCTGCACACGAACATACAATGGTCCGCAAGCCACACGCAGTCAAACACTGCGCGACCAAAACAGTCCACTGGAAACACAGACACGGGCTTCCCAAAACTAGTGACAGACAGATGCTACAACATAACAAGGCTCAACTATTATGGGACATTCGATTTTCCCCAACCAACAATACATGACAGACTCACGGCTCATGTTTCAGGGATGCATGAGGGTGTACAGAGATCCCACGCAGAGAGTTAACGGTTCAGGTAAGGATTCCCTAGAACAAACACCGAAACAAAGGTCGATCTTGGACACCCGCGAGTTCAGACGGAGGATGGAGAATGGGAGGTCGAACCCAGACTTGACAGTTTTGACAGAGGGTGTACCGGCTCCTCCAGAAATCAACATAGGCCTTTTTGGTTTTTCCTGAGTTGCGTGAGGGTATTCTTGCAGAGGTCATACGGGATTTTCGGTTCAGACAGTAGATGGTAGAATGGAGGAGGAACCCCCATCACGGCTCAACTCAACAGTTTTAACTGCATGCACTTGGGTTGACACTTGTCACCCATGAAGCTCGTTCCTTCCCATTTGGAAGTCACTCATCCTTCCAAAGAACTTAGGATAAAACATCACATTTACATGGCTTTTGGAATAATATTAAAATATTATTCCCAAGGACTTAAGCCCGTAGGCTCAACACTTAGCCTCTCTTTCCAACCTTCCAGCCCCCAATCCCTTACCCACTCTGTGGAAGCTTAGTCCTCCATCACTCATTCATCATGGTTGGTCTGCACACAACGGTGTTTATATTTTTATTAATGTTCTGCATGATTACATATACAAAAGCAGGCTCCTGGTCATAACACTTAGGTTCTCCGACCTAATAACACATAATCCCACCAACTTATATAAACTTGGTTCACCAGCCTATAAAACATAATTACAATTCATAATGCAAGCTTTATACTTCATAGACATGATTTACCATAGGGCTCGACCTTGAGGACATTACAATCCCCTCCCCTTATTTTTGCACTGTCCTCAGTGCAACTTTACACTGCATCTGCAAGCTTTTCAAAATTTTCAAAAATATGCGGGTACTCTGCCCGCATAACATCTTCATGCTCCCATGTCGCGTCCTCAGGACCTTACCAGGTCCACTGGACCTTTACAATCCCTATAGCTTGATTCCGGAGCTGTTTGTTTTTCCTGTCCAATATGCGCACATGATGCACTTGTAGGACACCTTCTTGTTCCACCTGAATCACATTCCAATTGATAACATGATTAACATCTGGTATATATTTCTTAAGCAATGAAACATGAAACACATTATGTACAGTCATGGATGCAGGTAATGCAAGCATATATGCAACTGGCCCAATCCTTTCCAAGATTTCAAATGGCCCACAAAATCTGGCTGCCAACTTGGCGCAACTTCCCAGCTTCAGGGAACTCCTGTTAGCTTTCACTTTCAGGAAAACATGATCACCCACTTTGAACTCTCTGTGGGTTCTGTTCTTATCAGCATAACTTTTCTGCCTGTCTTGGGCAGCTTTCAAATTCTGCTTAATTTTTATCATTTGGTCCTCCATCTCCTTGAGCAACTCTGGCCCAACTACTGCTCTATCAACTGGATTATCCCAGCTCACTGGAGTATTGCACTTTCTTCCATAAAGTGCTTCAAATGGGCTCATCTTCAACGATGCATGATACCCATTGTTGTAGGCAAATTCTACCAAGTGCAGGTAGTCTTCCCATCTTGATGGTTTGTCCATCACATACATTCTCAGTATGTCTTCTATTACTCTGTTTACCCTCTCTGTCTGTCCATCAGACTTAGGATGATAAGTCGTACTAAAGTTCAGATTCGTTCTGAATCCTTTGAACAATCCTTTCCAGAAATTCGAGGTGAATTTCGGGTCTCTTTCAGACACAATCGTTTTAGGAATTCCGTGCAATCGTGCCACTTCCTTTATGAAAATATCAGCAACATCTGCTGCCTTGTGAGTAGTTTTCAGTGGAAGAAAATGGGCAGCTTTTGTAAGCTTGTCCACCACCACCATGATCGAATCATGCAGCTTGGCTGTTCTGGGCAATCCTGTAATAAAATCCATCGTCACCACTTCTCACTTCCACTCAGGAATGGGTAAAGGTTGCAGCAACTCTGCTGGGTGCCTATGCTAAGCTTTAACTTTCTGGCACTCCATACATCTGGTGATGTATTCAGCAGTCTCTCCCTTCATACTCAGCCAAATGTAATGGCTCTTGATCACTGCTACTGTTTTCTGATATCCAGGGTGCCCTGCATAAGGAACATTATGCATCTCCTGCAAAGTCATCTGTTTCAAGCACTGGACATTGGGTACAAAAATTTTGTTCTTGTACAACAGTACTCCATCTGTTTCCAATTTATAAATTTTCATCTTCTATGGCATCTTACCCTACTATAGCTTGGCTACCAATTCTCTGTACTGCAAATCTACATTTGCAGCCTCCAAAATTCTTCTTTTAATATCAGTCCGATACATGCTAATGGCTGTAGCATGTAATTCATGCACCCTCCTACTAAGTGCATCAACCACTTTATTCTCCTTTCCTTTGATATTCTTGATCTCAAAGTCGTACTCACACAGAAATTCCAGCCACCTACTTTGTCTAGCATTTAAGGTTGGCTAATCAAACAAATATTTCAGACTGTTGTGGTCTGTTCTCAATTCAAATCTCTTTCCCATGAGGTAATGTCTCCATTTCCTCAGAGCATGAACGATCGCTGCCAACTCCAAATCATGAGTGACACAATTCTTTTCGTGCTCTTTCAGCTTCCTGGACTCATAACAAATTACAAATCCATTCTAACTGAGAACTCCTCCCAACCCTTCTTTACACGCATCTGTGCACACCACGAAATCCACATTTGGATCTGCAATCCTCAAGATTGGAGCGCTGGTTAACCGCTGCTTCAATCGCTGGAAACTTTTCTCACACTCTTCAGTCCACTGAAACTTTTTCTCCTTCCTTTGCAAGGAAGTGATAGGGTGAACTATCTTTGAGAACCCTACGATAAACCTTCTGTAATAGCCCGCTAGACCCATAAACATAAAGGATCTAACTTCCACCACATTCCTTGGTGCTGACCATTCTCTGATGGCCTCAACCTTCTCAGGATCCACGACGATCCCTTCTTCTGAAATAATGTGCCCCAAGTAATGGATCTGCTTTTGATAAAATGAGCATTTGCTCAACTTGGCATACAACTGGTGTTCTCTCAACACTCGCAGCACCATCCTCAGGTGTTGTTCATGCTCTTCCTCTGACTTGGAATACACCAAAATGTCATCCAGGAAGACTATGAAAAACTTGTCTAGATAGTCCTTGAATACACCATTCATCAAGCACATCAAAACAACAGGTGCGTTCGACAACCCAAACGGTACCACTGTGAACTCATAATGACCATACCTTGTTCTAACGGCAGTCTCGCTGATGTCTTCATCATTTATTCTTACCTGGTGATATCCCGATCTGAGATCTATCTTCGAAAATATTTTCGCACCTTTCAACTGATCGAAAAAATCGTCGATCCTCGACAGAGGATACTTATTCTTGACAGTTACTTTGTTCAACTGTCTGAAATCAATGCATAGCCTCAATGTCCCGTCCTTCTTCTTCACGAACAAGACCGGGGCACCCCAAGGTGACATGCTTGGGCGAATGTACCCCTTCTTTAGAAGCTCTTCAAGTTGCAATTGCAACTCTTTCAGCTCTGGCGTACTCATTCTATAAGGAGCTTTCGACACTGGAGCTACTCCAGGCATCAAATTTATAGAGAAATTGATATCTCTCTTCGGAGGTAGTCTAGTTACCTCCTGAAATACGTCTTCAAACTCTGTTAGTACCGCATGGTCTCCAATATTTGAGACTTCTTCTCTGGATGCTTCCTCCACATGGGCTGCAAACAATTGACAGCCTTTTCTGTAGCACTTCTTCAGCTGCATTGCTGAGATTTCTCTAACAGTAACAACTCTAGGAATTCTTTGGACTGTTTTCCGATTCCCCTCCTCATCCAAGCATGTAAATTCCTTTTTACGACAGTCCAGGAGGGCATGGTGCTGGTCCAACCAGTCCATCCCAATTAAACAGTCATAAGAGCCTAAAGGCAAAATATTCAAATCGACCTTCGTGCTCAGTCCATTCATGTCTACAAGACATGACTTGACTAACTCCGTGACTTTCCTCTTGGTTCCTGTAGCTAGTTGCACTAACTAAGAATTTTCATGTTTGCATCTTATAAAATGCAAACTTTCTACCATTCTAGGGTCTATATAACTATGGCTAGCCCCTGAATCAACTAAAATAGTAAATGGTTGGTTTTTGATCATACCTTCTACTTCAATCATGTGCGATTGAAATTCAGCTTGCTTGTTGTCCAGGGCCACATAGATTCTTAGCATTCTACTGCCCATGTCCTCCACTGTTTCAGTTTGTTGAACATTATGGACAGCTCTTGCTTTGCCATTTTTATGGGGACAATCTCTGTACTTGTGGTTCTCTTTATAGCCCCAACACTGAATGGGCGTTTGTCTCAGCCTTTGTTCTCCCACTTCAGCCATTATTGGCTCTCTAAACGATGGATGTCCTTGAGGACTATTTCTGAAAAAGGGAGGTTTGTTTCCATTATGCCTCTGTTCTTTCTTAAACTTCTTCTGGTCAACCCAAGCCTTCCGAAAGGTAGGCTTTTCTCTTTGTTGTTCATATAAGCATTCCTCTCTTCTTATTGTTTCTTCCATAGTCTTAGGATCATCATACTGAATCTTATCCCCAATAGGAGGCGGTAATCCACTCAGGTACCTATGAATCTTGAGAGACTCATCTTTGATGAACGAAACATACTTCAGTAATTCCAAAAACTTTCGTTCATACTCATCAATGGTCTTGTTGTCCACCTTGAGTTCAAAGAACTCTTTCATCTTTCTGTCATAATATCTTTTAGTTAAGTATTTCCTCTCGAAATACCTCTTGAATTCCTTCCATGTGATATCTTTCTCTCTAACGTGCTGCACCTGCACAAGCTGATCCCACCACATGGATGCTTTTCCTTTTAGTTGACACATCGCAATTCTTCCTTCTGCATGAGAGGAATAATTATGCAGTTGGAAATATTTCCTCATGCCAAGCAACCATGTTTCAACATCTTCCTCCTTCTTATGTTCTCCATCAAACGTAGGAGGCTTAATCTTATTCATCTCCCCTTTCAATTCATCCACTCCAGATCTTCGGTGCTTTCTGGTAGGAGATGGGCTTGAACTACTGTGTTCTTCCCTACTAGAATGCTTTGGGGAGTGACGACGATGTCTGCTAACACTCCTTGATCTTCTTTTCCTCTCAGGGTCCTGCGAATCTCTGTCTTGCTTGAGTCACTCTCCTTTTCCAATTTCTTTTCTATTCTTTCCAGACTCTTCAACATCCTTAAGTTGAATTGACCCTGCCTATCCCTGACTTTCATGAGCTTTCGGCTATCAGCTCGGTGAGCCTGGGCATCTTTCTACATTCTTTCAATGATTTTCATCATATGTCCTTCCTTATCCAATTCTCTTCCGTGCCCATTGGAGTTCGATCCTTTGACTCCCAAGTTGACATCCCTTCCTTCTCTTTCGTTCTCTGAATTGGAGGCAATCAACACCTCTTCCATTTCTATACTCGACATCGATTCGCGACTGTCCTGACACTCGTTGAACTATGCACACACAACGTGCAGTCAACCGAAGTTTGTCAGGCCTTAAACCCTTAATAAAACTACAACATTCATAAACCAACGCGAATAAGAAAACGTTTTAATTCCGCGAATTTTTTGAGCTCTGTTTGGCTTTGCAATTTCCAACGATAGCCCCTATTTTCTTATTCCCCAACCCATGCATCCACGGGCCGTGATCAAACGCTAAACTGCTAGGTGCTACAAAGCTCTCCAAACGAAACTTTGGGTTTTGAGATTTCGGGGCTTCGGGGTTTCGAGTTTCGGGGTTTTGGTCCTGGAGGTTCTCGCACTCGCTTCCCTCTCCAACTCCCGACTTCCGAAAATTTGATTTCCTTACCCTCCAGGCCCACAGCATAACTGTCGCCCACCATGGTGTCCTTAAGAAGGTCCACCTCACTCCCAGCGATGTCAGGGGGCCCCACTACTTTCACTTTTCGTTTCGGAGTTTCAGGCATCAGGAGTTCATGCATCTACACATCTCGAACTTCCATTTGTCGAAATTATGAAATTACAGTCTATTCATCTACTTGATCCAATGGTCAAGTTCCTCTCCTACGATCTATGGTGTAGATCGTTTCGGGATTTCGGGGTTTTGGGTTTTCGATAACCGGGAGTTCAAGATGCAGCGACTCCAAATCTCTTGTCACTTCAATCCCCGAATTCTGATACACGAGTTCTTGTACGAGATCCAACGATCCTCGATGATTTGGATCTAATGGTCCAGATATTTTCGAAGTTTCGTGAACCGGGAGTTCATGATGCAGCAAATCCAAATCTCTTGTCACTTCAATCCCTGAATTTCAATATGGAGATTCATGTATGAGATCAATGGCTGTGAGCCTCTCCTGATCTAACGGTCCAGATCTCTCCTATGCTTACACCTATCAAAGCTCTTCAGCCCTAACTTCCTCGCTAGTTGGCTAGATCTGACGACTCACGAAATTTTGGCACTTCTTCCTGGAAGTGCTCCACCGTCCGATTTTACCCTTGTTAATCCCTTTTGCGATTCGGGACTTGGAGTGACCAAGAATTTGGCCTGCGCTCCAAGTTCACGATCCCTGAATTCACGAAATGATCCAACGGTTCAAACCAACCACGATCAACGACCCACGTTTATTCTGGATCCTAGGGTGGCGAGTTTCTCCATCCACTAACCACTTTGCAGCTTCTGACCATCTTACGGCCCTCGCGGTTTCGCGAGTTCTCCACAGAGAATTCTGACCATCCAACTCTGCTTCTCAAGGACTTCTGGCCAATGACTTGGTACCCTCCTTCTGAACTTTCATCTACTTGATCCAACACTTCTGGTGTGGAGTTCTCTCTCTCTCTCTGTGGCCATATACCACACCGACTGCAATTTTATAATACCGCTACACCTCCTGAGCTTTGTAACATGGTCAAGTAGTCCGTTGACACTCAGAAACATTCTGAGGTCTGAAATTAGTCCTCCAGACACAATTTCTTCTCAAAACCTCGATCCAAAGACCACTTATCCAGCCCATCCAGGCTCATCGTTGAAACTAGGCTCTGATACCATACTGTAATGCTCCCCTAGGCCGTCATCCCATTGGCCGGGCAAACGCTACTGTGCGGAACAACATCATTCTCATACTTAATTAATAACATGCATTTAAATCAATTTAAACACATTTAACTCAGAGTAAGCACAAGATTACTGCTAACATTAATAATCCCTGGCATTAACAATAATTCATATGCACAACATAATACATGATACATATAAGCATCACAGGCATGCAAAACATAATATTAAGCATAAGCTAATACTTATCTTTGAAACCGTGGTAATTCCACCAACTACGTGCAGGCCTTCCATGAACCTCCTAGCCTTAGACCACGCTGCTCATCATGCTCAGCAGTGGGTCACCCCCGAGCTGGGACTAAGCTCCACCCAAGGCAAGGAATCCTAGTCTAGGTTGAGGTTACAGGAAAAACTGCACAGAATAACCAGAAAGATTGCCTTCTTATGCCCACTACTCACGGACTCTCATTCCCCACATGCCTGTTCCGCCCGGGAGTATACACCTTCACAAGCACAGTCCATCAGTGCTTCACCTCCCTCTCTGGGTCTCGGCAACAGGCCGGATCATGAAGTCTTAGAGCTCCGTAACTGGTGCTGGACTCTCTCTGGAAGAATACCACTTCCCAACGGACTCCTTCACCTGGAAATAGCTTCTCACAGGCCTGACAGACTGCCTCTTCAACCACAACCACCTCCCTCACCTGGAGAGAGTGTTACACACAGGCCAGACAACCTGTTTCCTTCAACTCGATTTCCAACACAGTCGAGCAACCATGAGGCTCCACATGAACATACAATGGTCCGCAAGCCACACGCAGTCAAGCACTGCGTGACCACAACAGTCCACTGGAAACACAAATATGGGCTTCCCAAAATTGGTGACAGACCGATGCTACAGCATAACAAGGCTCAACAATTATGGGACATTCGGTTTTTTCCAACCAACAATACAAGACAGACTCACGGCTCATGTTTCGGGGATGCGTGAGGGTGTACAAAGATCCCACGCAGAGACTTAACGGTTCAGGTAAGGATTCCCTAGAACAAACACCGAAACAGAGGTCGATCCTGGACACCTGCGAGTTCAGACGGAGGATGGAGAATGGGAGGTCGAACCTAGACTCGACGGTTTTGATAGAGGGTGTACCGACTTCTCCATAAATCAACACAGGCCTTTTTGGTTTTTCCCGAGTTGCGTGAGGGTATTCTTGTAGAGGTCATACGGGATTTCCAGTTCAGATAGTCGATGATAGAATGGAGGAGGAACTCCCATCACGGCTCAACTCAACAGTTTTAACTGCATGCGCTTAGGTTGACACTTGTCACCCATGAAGCTCGTTCCTTCCCATTTGGAAGTCACTCATCCTTCCACAGAACTTAGGATAAAACATCACATTTACATGGCTTTTGGAATAATATTAAAATATTATTCCCAAGGACTTAAGCCCCTAGGCTCAATACTTAGCCTCTCTTTCCAACCTTCCAGCCCCCAATCCCTTACCCACTCCGTGGAAGCTTAGTCCCCCATCACTCATTTATCGTGGTCGGTCTGCACGTAGCGGTGTTTATATTTTTATTAATGTTCTGCATGATTACATATACAAAAGCAGACTCCTGGCCTTAACACTTAGGCTTTTCGGCCTAATAACACATAAGCCCACCAGCTTATATAAACTTGGCTCACTAGCCTATAAAACATAATTACAATTCATAATGCAAGCTTTATACTTCATAGACATGATTTACAATAGGGCTCGGCCTTCGGGACATTACACTATCAATCAAGTTCATTCCTAAACAAAATTCCTTCATAATATTTTGTACCTTCACATGATGAATGATTAGAGGATCTCAAAGATTTAAACACTCTGATAAGTTAGTTAGTTTGTCATGCCCCATAATATTATTTTAAAAAATAAATAATAATAATAATATTAGGAATATAATTCCGTTATAATAAATAATAAAATAATGAACCTTAGGAATTGGGTTCTTTAAGGAATTGACTCTATATAATAATAATAATAATAATCTATTTTTAAGGTCATGGCCAAGCCAGCACACCAAATTGGTGTATGAGACCCCCTTGTTTGTGGGACAAGGGACCCCCCTCCGCCCAGCTATTTGACTGGTAAAGTCTACGAAGGTATACATAAAAAAGAAAATGAATGAGGAAAATATATCTCTTATTGGTTAGATAAGACAATAGATTGGGGGTTAGGGGGTGACCTTGCTACCTTAGGTAGCAAGTTCTAGTGTTGGGTGGATAGTCTTCTCCCAATTTGTTGTTGCCAGTTTTCCTCGAGATCAAGGATAAAGGTAGAGCTACACTCTAAGGCCAAGGTATGTTTGGTTCTTCATGCCCTTATAAGTTACTGAAAATTTCATTAGAGTTTACAAAGATAATTGCAATTCTAATAGATCTGGTTGTTAATGGGATATATTTAGTTAGAACTAAATCTAGTAATTGCAAACCTAGTTGCCATTCTAACAGATCTGGTCAGATGTGATTAGATCTAGTAATTGCAAATCTAGTTGCCATCATAATAAATTTGGTTATTAATGACATAGATCTTGTTATTAGTTATATGGAACTGAATAGTTGTCAAAGTAAGTAAATTATACAATTAAAATAATGAGATCTGTATTTGTGAAGCTATTTCCTCACGGTTCGAATGATTTGTTACTGTAAATAAGCTTAACCTCAATGTCCTTTGGTAGCTCAATTGAGAATGAAATACAGTGTCCGGAATTAATTTATTCTCCGCTCGAGTCCACATGACAGTCAATTTGAATTTCAATTCACTAATTATGGCGGATGTTCACCCTAATTATCCTTGCAATATTTACCCAAATGTTCAAACTACGTCCGCTTACTGTCTACCAAATTCACAGGAGTCTAGCGAACTGGGATTAAATATAAAACGTTGCCATTAATTGAAACTACAGGAAAGTATGATAGCTAGATAATGGAACTTTTTGCATTCCTCGTTACATGAATTTAAATTATTTACGAGAATCTGGCTATTCTGGACTACACTTATTAAATTCTACTTAAGTTCGATGGAATCCTATAATTCCCTTTCTTGATTGGCCGATTTTAATTTAATTTGGTGTGAAGTAGCCATTAAAATTTTGTCTCCTCTACCTTGTTGTACGACGTCCAATGGTTTAGAATTTTAATATGGGATAATGTTTTGATGGAAGAATCGGGACTCATGAGGTCAAAATATCAGTTGTTGAATGTTATACTTAGTTGAGACAAATCTGCTACAAACCCTAATCAACCAAGATGATATCCTTCCTACTCGGTTGAATCAAGAATAACTGTACTTCATCAAACCCTCTGGTATGGAAGAGACCATCAAGCAGATTAATTCAAGTACGATACAAAGGGTTTACTCCTTCTTCTCGTAGTGTATCAAAGAGTTGGCACGCACCTTGGATTCTTCACATGTATTTGCACCAACCATATGAGCTACACCCACTTAACTTAACTGCCTTTCCAATTAGTTCGTGTTTCTCTTCTCTTCCAATCATGGCACTGAGAATCCTGTATCCTGAGAGAGAGAGATTTTCACAAGATGAATCCTGTATCCTGAGAGAGTTCCTTTGTGAGAGATGTTCACAATGAGTATTGCCATCTGTCTGCTAATTAACAAAGAAACCAAACTTTTTAAAATATTTCTCAGTGGACGCTTCCTGTGTTGATTTAGTGTAGCCTATCGAAGCTTGTCACCCACGGATATTTCAGCTTTGATATTTCTGTAAGGTTTAGTTCTTCTTCTATCCAGGTATAAGGTAGGGTTTAAGGATTTGGGCTTTGGCCCTGGACCTCCATAGATACCCACGATGCGTACTTCAAAGAATGAGGCAATGTTGAGCTGTAACACTGTATACCTCATTAAATTAATTATAAAGCGACCAGGCATTCCAACAACAATTTTTTTCATGCGACCAGGAATTCCAACAACACATATTATAATGCGACCAATCGAATGATAACATCCATATTTTTTTTGATAGATAAGTAATCTAAAATATTTTGTGTCAGTGAAAATTCAACAACATTCAAACTGTGGTTACTGATGCATTAATTATGTTTTGGTTAAAGCTCTAGTTTTGGATCTCTGTTAGTTGTTGACAGCACAACATTATACCTGCATGAGCCTTGAATTTTGTGGAAATGTCTTATTTTGGCAGATGGAGTTATCGTGACTCTAGACCAATTGAGCAAATAGTTACAGAGATGGCGTAGATTTTAGTTTATATGGTGCCTTAATATACAGGTTAGAAGCCATATATTACAGCCATATATTACTTCCTTACAACTGTCCAAAAGGATATGATAATATTTTTTCTTACACCTCATCTTCGTGAAGCAACAGATTTGGAATACCCTTGTGAACTACTGCTGGGAGGATTACCTAGTGTTGATTTTTCTAGAAAATTGAAGGTGTCGAGGTCTGCCTTTTGGCATGTATATGTTCAGGAATTTGGGTCAGAGTGTGCTCATACAAAGCAGCGATGTATTTTTCTTACTTGGATTCTGTGAAATACTTCAGGCTTGACGTGAAAACTGTGTCTGGAAAGGCACTTCGCACCTTTGTTTACCATGAAATCTTGATTGGGTATCTGGAGTACTGCAAGAAACGAAGCTTGACATGTTGTTATATATGGGCCCACACTCCTTTGAAGGGAGAATATTGTATTCTTTATTACCTCTGAGATACAGAAGTCACCAGAATCCGATAAGCTCAGCTAATGGTATCTTGCAATATTGCGTAAGGCCACAAAGCAGAATATTGTTGTGGAGCTCACTAATCTATGATCATTTTTTTGTGTGTCCACTGGTGAATGCAAGTTGTTGTGGGCGTTTGGAAGGATAAATGCAGCAGGCTGTGCAATATAGCGATAGATGAACTTCCCTGGCCTCTGTTAAATATATGTTGACAGTGTACAGTTAGACTGTTGAGGTTACATATATATTTAACATATATATTTAACAGGTTACATATATATATTTACATATATATTTAACAACCTCGTCATAGTTAATGGTACTCCACGCCTACCTTTGTCTCACGCGTACCTTTGTCTTATGGAAGTAATGCAAGAAAAGTGTCACGATTTGATCCTTCATTCTAAATCTTGATTGCAGCCAGGCTGCCCTTGCCAAGGGAAGAACATACAGACTCTTGATTGCAGCAAGGCTGCCCTTGCCAAGGGAAGAACATACAGACTCTTGATTGCAGCAAGGCTGCCCTTGCCAAGGGAAGAACATACAGACTCATTTACATTTAGATGAGTTTTTCAACATAGTTGTTTATGTTCTGTTAGAGATATTTTATTATGTTTCACTTGCTGTCGTGGAATTCCAGTTTGTTCAGTTTAATGAACTTTAAAATACCAAGATGAATATAGATCTGTCAGGCACTCTATAATGTGCTTGCATAGAAAAACAATGATTTTGCATGAACTAGCCTGAAACCCTATGGTTATAAGGTTTATAAATGGAAGTTTGTAAGTTTCGTCGCCTGGAGAATACTTTTTAGGCCACAACACCTCTTAGACATCTAATAAAACTTCTTSGCAGTAATGRTAGCAACTTCAATTAACCATTGTTAATAGCCCATGCATGGAGTAAAATCCTCTTGTAGATACASTTCCAAAGGTGAATATTATAACTGGAATAYTGACGTGAAACTACAACAAAAACCCTTGGMAGGGGCAGGCAACCAAGGCACTAGCCCGATCACGGGATTTACTGCTATAAGTGTAGCCAACATTTAAGATCAATTTGGAAGCTCTGCAAGGTCATTATGCAAATAAGTGTAGCCAACATTTAAGATCAATTTGGAAGCTCTGCAAGGTCATTATGCAAATAGTTGTAAGAAATGTTTGACAACATGTGTTTTCATAAACAAAACAAAACAAAATTTTTTATTTTTATTTTTCTAATGATGCATTAGAACCCAACGAACTATGAACACCCATTTATGTGACAAGGTTACGTGCTTATTGGTGCAACGAAATTTCATCTCTATAATTTCCAATGTTTTGAAGGAGGGGTGTGTGTCATGACTGCAAAGTTGATTTATTCGATCAAATTCAAAGTATGTATGTCACAATTCAAAAAAACATTTGTAATTAGAAGCTAAACATGAAAGAAAATGTGAAATGACAATAAGTGTAAAGTCACTCACAAGAAATGCGAATTCAAGGTAAACGTGACAAATTGGTGTACAATGAAAGTGCTAGCTATTTTGCTTAGCTCAAACTACGAGACAATGATTCAAGTGCTATATTACAAAATTACAAGAAATGTTAGAATTCAAGGTAAATGTGACAAATTGGTGTACAACTAAAGTGCTAGCTGTTTTGCTTAGGTCAAACTATGAGACAATGATTCAAGTGTTGTATTACAGAATTACAACATGTAAACCATGCATCAAATATGATGGAAATGAAAGGCAGTTTTAATGTGAATTTCAACTACAAAGTAAATGCTTTAGTGTTGGAGTCTCAAATTTTAATTCAAGGCAAGGTAACAATGTTAATTTTTTAAAGATTTCAATTTTCAGATAGATAAATAAGATGCAATACGTTGGAATTTTCAATGAAATAGGGACATTCACAAGTTTTATGAAAGGTTATTTCTAAATTGTAGATTTAAACTCATGAGAGTGCCATCATTCACTTATTCATGCAAGGTAGCATACTAAGATTTTAGTTGTGCCAAATAATATGTGGGAGAGTAATGTGAAATTTGAATTCAATGACAAATGCTTCTACCATATATTACTTTGAGTTATACCAAATCAAAATCCCATCTTTATAAATGTATTGGAGCAAGAGATTGAGAGTATATTATACACTTTAGGATCCAAGTGTTGATGCAGGAGCATCGCTCCACCTCAGCATGCACCAGTCGATTAGCACGCATGGTGCACATTCAAGAAAGGGAGAGGCGTCGCCCTCTCATTTTGCCTCGAGAATCAAAAGCGTGATCCAGGCATTTAATGATGACAAGCTGGAAGAGCTAAGTTGTGCCTTCGCACAAGCTGGAGATAAGGTCGCCATTGAGTGGTTGATGGTAGGAGGGATCTGCATCCGATTTGAATCATTGTAATTTTCCCATTAGACAAGCATTTTGAATGGTGATTTGACACCACTAGTTTAGCTTGGAGGGAAGCTCATAGAGGCCCTCTTGTACAAATCTTTGTATTATTGCAAAGTAGAGTAAGGGTTGTAGGGATTAGCTAAGATAGAGTTATCTAGGAGGAGAAACGCATAGGAGATAGGGAGAGAAACAAAGAGAGACGAGACTCAGTAGTAGCTCGGACTCCACTATTTTAATGAACATTCTACCATTAATAGAAAATGACAGTTTTCTTGTTATCAATTTCTGTGTAATGGATGCTGTGTTATGAATGCCATTTATATGCATTTGAGTTGTAGATGAATGTTAGAAATCATTTGCAGGGATAGAGATATAGTTTTCTATCTGCAAATGTGTTGAATTAAGTCTGGTTCTCTAGGCTAAGTGCAAGGAGTGCGCGACAGAGTGCGAAAAATCTATGAGTCGACGCAAGGAGTGCGCGACAGAGTGCGAAAAATCTGTGAGTCGACGCAAGGAGTGCGTGTCTGAACTCAGTGGAGTTAGAAGAGAAGTTGCCAAGAGGGCACACCAGGATACTTCACCGAATCGGGAGGAAATTTCAAGGTGGATGGGTACCTTGGAAATAAAGACTATGTAGGAGGAACCACATTCCAGAGTTACTGAACACTCTGAAATTCTTTTCCAGGAGGGCATAAAGAAAATACGAGAGTGTGTAAGAGAAACACAACTGGAAGTGTTGTAATCCTTAAGAGAACCCCTGGGTTGCTGAACACTCTGAGGAAGGAAGGCTTTGCAAGAGTGCATCGACAAAGGAAAGGAGATGCCTTAAGATGCTCAGATAGGCCAAGGGAGAAGCCGTCGAAAAGCTTAGCCAAGTGTAAGGAGTGCACCCAGGAGACTGTAAGTCCATCTTACAAGCTCAGGAGGAAGAGTGATAAACTGTCAGGAGGGCAAGAGAAGGTTCATAGAGGAACGAGGAAGCGTGAAGGTTTTCAAGCCAAGCAAAGTCGCAGAAGAGTTTACGTAGGACTCTGTAGGGAGTGCAGAAGGAGTTCGAGAATAACCTAAGTCTTGAAAGAGAAATTTGAGCTAAGTGTGCAAAGGGGTCGAGGACTTGCTGAAGTCCCGAAGACAGTGAAATCATCCATCGTCGGAGGAGACAGGTGGCAGAAGATCGAGAGGTTCGAGAGCAAGAGCTTTGGAAGGTTTGCCGAGAGCAAACAAGGATCTTCACAAAGCCGCGAAGGGCGATTTGAATCTAGGCCATTGGATTTGGAAGGGAACATGGCAGAGGTCTACGTACTTCGGAGGAGGAACCCTTCGGAGAAAAGTCAAGAGGAGAGAACACCCGAAGAGTTGAGAACCGAAGAAATCTTGGTCATCCATTGAGATAGGATGCGTGGCGTGAAATCAACACTTCGCTGATTTACAAATCAAGAAAAGCAGAGTGGGAGAAGGAAGGACTTGTGAAGTCCGAACTTGCGATTTGATCTCAACCGTTGATCATGAGAGGAATGTGGACCGTGGATTTGGTCCCGGAGAATTTGCTGATTCAGAAATCGGGAAAACAATGGAGTAAGCAGCTTGCGAAAGTTCTGAAGCACGGAGTCATGAAGGGAGATAGCCCACGGTTGTAGTTCGTGGTCACATCAAGGAGGGAGCCTAGCATGGAGAGCTAGTGTCCATTGGCATTAAAATTTGAAAGCACTAAGGAGAGGTTCCACGGGTACCACACAACTTGCGCCGAGAAAGTAAAGGGCCTGTGTCAAGTTAAATCAGTTCCATCAGGAGCCCGACGAACCATTCAGTTCGGTGACTTGAACGATCCTAGACCAGGAGGTCGAGCAACCGCTCAAGAGGAAGAGGAGAGAGGGGGTGACTGCACCGTCAAGTGGTATCCGAGCTAATGCATATCTGATTTCTGTAAGTAAGGGAGATAGAGTGTGGTACTCTGTTGAAGCGGTTGCAAGATGTGCAACATATGATAAACAATCGGGTGGGCTGTAAATAAAGAAAGATGACCATTGGAAGCTACGAGCGCAGTCGAGGAGAAGTCCATTCATAGAGGAGTAAAGTGGAGATGGACAAGGAGCTCAGTGAAATCTGGGCAGAGATGGAGAAGCTAACATTCAAGATGCAACAAGAGGCAAAGGTGTGCTGGAGGTATGAATGGCCTTTGAAGAGAACAACTAAATGGACTATTCGGAAGTTGTTGGCCATAGGAAAACAACATGTATTAAAAAGGTGGTTAAGACATGCTGAAAACCTCAGTGATGAGGGAAAGAGATCTTGCAAGGGTCCCGTAGATTGCCAGGTGGGCAATGGGAAAAGATCAGTGGATCTCGTAAACTGTGAGGTGGGCAGAGGAGACATCCCAAATTTCCAAGTGGGAAAGGGAGAAGAGACAAGCTCAGCTGAGATTTCATGTCATAAGGTGTTGACAGATGAGGGGGAAGAAAAATAAAGTCCTCACTCAGATGGAGATTCATGCGGAACTGTGAACCATGTGAATGAAGATGATGAGAAGTTGAAAACTTCCACCATCGAAGAGAAGGATAAGAGGACCATTCTGATCATTGGAGGAGTCGAGATATTCCTTCCAAGAGGCTGAGGAGAGGCTAGTACAAATGTTGTATATGCGACAGAAAGACAACAAGCTGAGACTGTTATGGAGAAGGAACAGATACTGAAGTTTGTCCCAACAGAAGGAGAACGCCTAGTTGGATCACTCACCCAGTGGGAGATGGAGCTAAAGGCACTGGAGGATTGGTTAGACCGTTCGGAACCAGAAGGTGGCTACCATAAGATAGCCATGATAGAGGAGACACACCAACACGAGTTGCAG
Source organism: Picea engelmannii (assembly GCA_009831015.1). Lineage (NCBI taxonomy): Eukaryota > Viridiplantae > Streptophyta > Pinopsida > Pinales > Pinaceae > Picea > Picea engelmannii. The sequence goes on from ML816570.1 coordinate 99,538, forward strand.
CTGCAGGAAGATGGAAAGAACCAGTCGAAGAATTGACATGAGTCAATCTGTCAGAAATAATAGCTGAGCATAAGCCCCGTGATGAGGAGACTATAGAAGTGGAGGCTGCAACAGAGTGGCAAGTTAAGGCCACAAGAGATGAAGGAGATGACTTGAGAGATCAATGTGATTTACCCATGGACAAGGAAGAAATGCAGCAAGCTATTTTGCAAAAGGAGAGCCAGCCGATGGAGCAGTTGGACGAGGTGATTGAGGAGATAATAAAGTTGATGTTGGGATCAGCAGAGGAAGCAGTCAACACGAGGAATTTGAACAAAAGGAAACCTGTACGAGTAGTGGGGATGATGCAGGAGCAAAAGCAGAGGATTAGAGAGATAAATCCAAGAGAAATTTTGGGATCTAGGAAGATTTCAACCACGCTGGAAAGCTCATGAGCAGGAGCTCATGATTTTCGTAGCCATGGAGTATGATGTAGGAGCATCGCTCCACCTCAGCACGCACCGGTTTATTAGCATGCATGGTGCACATTCAAGAAAGGGAGAGGCGTCACCCTCTCATTTTGCCTTGAGAATCAAAAGCATGATCCAAGCATTTAATGATGACAAGCTAGAAGATCCAAGTTGTGCCTTCGCACAAGCTGAGATAAGGTCACCATTAAGTGGTTGACGGTAGGAGGGATCTGCATCTGATTTGGAGCACATTTCCATCATTGTAATTTCCCCATTAGACATGCGTTTTGAATGGTGATTTGACACCACTAGTTTAGCTTGGAGGGAAGCTCGTCGAGCCCCTCTTGTACAAATATTTGTATTATTGCAAAGTAGAATAAGGGTTGTAGGGATTAGCTAAGATAGAGATATCCATGAGGAGAAATGCATAGGAGATAGGGAGAGAAACAAAGAGAGACGAGACTCAGTAGTAGCTCAGACTCCATTATTGTAATGAACATTCTACCATTAATAGAAAATGACAGTTTTTCTGTTATCAATTTCTGTGTAATGGATGTTGTGTTATGCATTTCATTTGTATGCATTTGAGTTGTAGATGAATGTTAGAAATCGTCTACAGGGATAGATATATAATTTTGTATCTGCAAGTGTGTTGAATTAAGTCTAGTTCTCTAGGCTAAGTGTAAGGAGTGCACAATAGAGTGTGAAAATTCTATGAGTCGACACAAGGATTGCGTGTCTGAACTTAGTGGAGTCATAAGAGAAGCTGCCAGGAGGGCACACCATGATAATTCACCGAATCGGGAGGAAATTTCAAGGTGGTTGGGTAACTTGGAAAGAAAGACTATGTAGGAGGAACCACACTCCAGAGTTACTGAACACTCTGAAATGCTTTGTCAGGAGGGAATATAGCAAGTACGAGAGTGTGCAAGAGCAACACGACTGGAAATGTTGTAATCCTTAAGAGAACCCCAGGGTTTTTGAACACTCTGAGGAAGGAAGGCTTTGCAAGAGTGCATTGACAAAGGAAAGGAGATGCCTTAAGATGCTCAGATAGATCGAGGGAGAAGATGTCAAAAAACTTAGCCGTGTGCAATGAGTGCACCCAGGAGACTGTAAGTCCATCTTACAAGCTCAGGAGGAAGAGTGATAAATTTCTAGGAGGAAAAGAGAAGGTTCATAGAGGAACGGGGAAGCGTGAAGGTTTTCAAGCCGAGCAAAGTCGTAGAAGAGTCTGTGTAAGAATTTGCAGGGAGTGCAGAAGGAGTTCGAGAATAACCTAAGTCTCGAAAGATAAATTTGCGCTAAGTGTGCAAAGGGGTCGAGGACTTGCCGAAGTCCCAAAGACAATGAAATCATCCATCGTTGGAGGAGATAGGTGGCAGAAGATCGAGAGGTTCAGGAGCAAGAACTTTGAGAGGTTTGTTGAGAGCAAACAAGGATCTTTGCGAAGCCGCGAAGGGCAATTTGAATCCCAACCATTGGATCTGGAAGGGAACGTGGAAGAGGTCTACGTACTTCAGAGGAGGAACCCTTTGGAGAAAAGTCAAGAGGAGAGAAAACTCGAAGAGCTGAGAGCCGAAGAAATCTTGGCCGTCCATCGAGATAGGACGTGTGGCGTGAAATCAACACTTCGCTGATTCACAAATCGGGAAAAGCAGATTGGGAGAAGGAAGGATTCGCGAATTCTGAACTCACGATTTGATCTCAACCGTTGATCGTGAGAGGAATGTGGACCATGGATTTGGTCCCGAAGAATTAAACGATTCAGAAATCGGGAAGAAATGGAGTAAGCAGCTCGCGAAAGTTCCGAAGCACGGAGTCGCGAAGGGAGCTAGCCCACGGTTGTAGTCCATGGTCACATCAAGGAGGGATCCTAGCATGGAGAGCTAGTGTCCATTGGCATTAAGATTTGAAAGGGCCAAGGAGAGGGTCCGCGTGTGCCACACAACCTGTGTCGAGAAAGTAAAGGGCCCGTGTCAAGTTAAATCGGTTCCATTAGGAGCCCGACGAACCATTCTGTTCGGTGACTTGAATGATCCTTGACCGGTAGGTCGAGCAACCCCTCAGGAGGAAGAGGAGAGAGGGGGTGACTGCACTGTCAAGTGCCCTCATAAGAAAAACTTCAAAGCATTATCATCCATGTAACATTATAACCATATGTGTTTAAGTGTTTGAAATGTGAAGATTATTTAATGTCTTTAGGTATCAAACAATGTTATGACAACGATGTAACAATTTAGTATGTGAAATCCCATCAAATGAATGTAGATATATGGCAAGAGAACTTGAAACATAAAAGATGAAGACACGACTTGCTTCTAATATATCAAGTTTGAGTTATTACAATAGTTATAAGAATTCTTATATTATATAAGACTTTGGTTGTATTGTTGTATTGTTGTTCATTTCAAGAATACAGTCTTACCAACCTGCATTTATTTGATAAGATGAAGTAAAGACGATCTAGTGGTTTAGTAGCCAATTCAATTTCTTGTGAAGTCTCCAAGGTGAAATATTTGGCAAGTTGGTATACGGATTTGGTTGTAGCCTAATATCATAAAGAAAATTGAAGCTCTCTTTTAGCTAAAATGACAATTTGGTAAGAGATGTTGGATAAGTTTTGATTAATATTCTATGATTAACATAGCTAGAAATATGAGTAGTTTAAGGAATAATCGAAGGACTATTTTGTTGATGTTACTCTGAGGACGTCACCTCTTGAAGAGGGGGAGAAGGTATGCAACTAGCCTGGAAGTATAGTTTTTATGTGATGATTGAGTTTGTCTTTGAGTTTCCTAGGAAAATCAAGAAGAACATTTCCATCATGATGGTTATAGTTATATTGACCAAAGCAACCAACCTTGTATCTATTCATGCTAAGGAAAATGTGAGGTTACACCAAGTATTAAAGAAGATTATGCCTCCCAACTTTTGGAAGAGCTTGTTTCAAGAATTGGTCACTTGATCAAACTCTGGCACAAATCACTAGTTCCGGAGTACCTCGTTTCCATAATTGTGTGGATTTGTGGTGTTGGAAATAATTTTGGGTTGGAGGTTGGAGTCTCAATGGAATATATTTTTTGATTTGATGGGTTTTAGTATCAATTAAGGTATAAATTTTATTTACTAACTTGTGACATCAAAAAATTTCATTCATGAAGGCCTAATAGGACATGAATTCTGAGACGTGGTAGTAAAATCACCAGAATGGTCAAAGGAATATAATTATAAACTAACTTGTGATATTGATAGTTCACAACCCGGTTTCACTAATTAGAGCCAATGATGCAAACTTGTAAAGGAAGTTGAATTATCATTGCTAAGATAGTTGTTGATAAATTGGTTATCAAGAATAAGCACTTTAGGTGCAACCCCCCGAAAAAACCATGATTATATGCATGAGATAATTAGAGTTCTTGTAAGAAAGGGGAGCAACACTAGCCTTATTTGAAACATGACCAAAATACTTTGAGCATCAACACCTTGATATACATGACTAGGGAAATACTAAAGAGATATGAAGGGCTTGAAACTTGAAAGTTGGAACATAGTTAGACTTGTGCCTTTTGTATGAAAAGTTATCTAAGTTACAATTTTATTTTAGAAGAAATAATTAATGAAATAGAACCTTAGCAATAACAAGATGTGGATGGAAAGGAAACCAATCAAACATTTCAAAATAATTTTTGGTCAACAATGCTCTAAAAGAGGGGGGTAAAAATACAATACCTTGTAAGGTGTTTAAGATGTTTTAGTCCACTATTTAACATAGAGGACACCATTAGCATTGGGATGTTAGTGGAAGAAACATGAGTAATGAATAAGGGACATGGCTTAATTTAAGGTGTAAAGATGGACACTTGCATCTGATTAAGGATGACAAATTATATCCTAGTACTTTTCAGTTTATGGACCTTCAAAAACAAGGAAAATAGACAATGTGATAGGATGGTATGCCAATGAATAAACAAAATTATGGATTTAGATGATGGGGATTTATGTGAAAGCCAACAAGGAAAATATATACAAAATTTAGCACATTCATAAGGTGACTATACCTATCTCGTCAAATGTCAACCTTCTTGTTGGAAGAAGATGAAATGACAACCGATAAACAATTGGTAATCACGTGGCACAATACTAATGATCTTTATTGAGTTAGCTTGGGATGACAACTTAACTAAGTAGACCCATATGGTAGATGGATATTTTGATGAAATTTCTTGGATTATATATAAATGATGGTATTCACTATTTATTATGTTGGTGAATAAATAAATATTGTTGAGAAGACTCATGATGTTATTATTGCTCTACATGTGATATGTGTTGAGATGGTTATTATGTTCATAACAAACATATGGTACTTACATATGATGTTACATGATTCCATTCAATTGTGTTGATAAAAAGACCATGTCTTGATAAATATGTGTTCAATTAATTATCATATTACTGATAACATGCTACTATGTTAGTATAACTTGTGGTTCCATTTTTTATATTTGACAAGACATGCTGAGGTTGTGATCTTATGATAATACATCCTCATGTAATTGCACATAATTCTTTTATGATAATATTTTTATGATGTGATGGCATGTGGTACTTACATGCATATTTATAATGAGATGTTTATGATGGCATGTATGAGCCTAGGGTAATGACAATGATGCTTATTTTCATCATGACATGCTAGAGTTAGCATGTGGATTATTTCTTTGACATGTTGATAACTAATGCATAGGTTGCATGTTGTGAGGTGGTGATTGTCAGGTCATCCACCAATGGGCCGAGAGGGTCAGTTTATTTGATGATCTTGTGGGATCCCGTAACCACGAAGGATATTATTACAAGTAACATCTTATGGGTTGGGAACAACTCAATCTATTGCTTATGACAATAATTCTTATGCCTTGTATTGGAATAGTGATACCGAAGTCCCGAAGAGTGGTTGGAGCATTGCTTGCCAGTGGTGTTATGGAATCAGACTTCGATGCTTGGGGCTGTACCTGGTTGTTGTGGAGGGATTTTAGGACAACCTTTTGATATGCCTAGTGTACATGAGTACCGATCCAGATGCCTTCCTAGGTAGATGAGGTCTCGAGCCTTGGGGGCTCGGGATAGACTGTTAGGATTTAATCCTAGTTCCAAAAGTCAGGAAGGATGGCTAGAGAGTACTCGCGCTTCCTTGGTGCTGTGATGTTGAATTTCGATGCATGCTATAGTCACTTGGGTGTCTTTATACTTGTCCAATAGAGGGTGTTGTGGAAGGTACAAAAGATAACAAAGGGTGTTGTGGAGGATGGTTAGTTAATTAAAAACCTATAAGAAACATAATCAAGCTAACGTCAGGACAAAGTTCCTTGAAGGAGGGGTGTATGTCATGCCCCACAATGTTATTATTAAATAATAATAATAATAATAATAATAATATCAGGAATATAATTCGGTTGTAATAAATACTTATTGGATTAAATAATAATAAATAAGTATATAATAATTATACTTAAAGGGGGTCATAATAAATAATTAATATGGACATATACATAATTAAAGGGAATGATAAAATAAGTAACTGTATTCCATAGAGAAACCCTAAAAATATAACAAATAATAAAATGATGAAACCTAAGGATTGGGTTCTTTAATGAATGGACTCTATATAAAGAAGGAAAGGAATAAGGAAAGGACCATCTCTTCTTGGATAGAGAAGAAGGCATAAGAGTGTTGGTTGAGCAATAGATTGGGGGCTTGGGGGTGACCTTGCTACCTTGGGTAGAAAGGTCTATTTTTGGGTGGAGAATCGTCCCCCAATTTTTTGTTACGGGGTTTTCTCCAAATCAAGGATAAAGGTAGAGCTACACTATAATACCAAGGTATGTTTGTTTCTTCATGACAGGTATGACCGTTGCCCCTGTAAGTTACTGAAAATTTCATTAAATTTTTTCTGTTAATTGTAATTGTATGTATGCATCTATATTTATTGATTAGAACGGTTTTACATAGCCGATGTAGATCTTAAATTGTTTGAATAAGATAAATGTATTACTCCACTATGTTCATTGTCAGAATCATGGGATAATCTAGTTGTATCTATTAGTAGTACTATTGTATCTACATTAAAGTTGAGGATGTAGTTGGATCAATGATATCAAAATAAATGAGGCACAAATCCATGGAGGGTCTAACCAAGGATGCCTTGTTTGTGAAAGGTCATGCCCAAGATAGAAATACAAATAAGTCTAGATTGAAGTATATATCTAATTCTTTCGTGAAAATTATAAGCAAATGTTGGAAATTTTATAAAAATAAGCTTTTGAAGAAAGAGCATACTCATATCATGATGCATTGTCAATCACCTTAGGTGCTTCTTTTCATACGATTCACCATAGGGAGTGGTTTTGCAATTATGAAAATGATGATGGAGGTGATGTCTTCCTAGGAGATGACTCAACAACTAAGATCATAGGATGTGGAAGGGTTGATGCTTAAATATGGATGGATTAAAGCACTCCTTTGAGTTGTTCATATTCCAGGTTTGGTTAGAAACTTGATATCTATAAATAAGATAAGTGATGTAAGCATGCAAGTGATATTTGAAAAGGATAGCTACAAGATGGTTCAAGGAGCAATGATATTGGCAAGAGCATTTTAGATTGGAACATTGTACAAGCTTGAGGAAAGCACTATGAATGGATGTAATAATTTTGTTGTTTATGGGGTGAGAAATAAAATAGACATAACCCTTGTGTTTCCTGAAGAGAAGACAATGCTTGGAATCAAATATTGGGGCATATTTGAGAGAAGGGGATTCAAGCTTTTCAAAGGTGCGTTGAAGGAATTTATGATTGCTCCTTAGATTTTGATTTATGTGAACATTGTGTATATGGTAAATATAATAGGGTAAATTTCCCAAGTGGTTCTACAAGAGCATATGGGATCCTGCAACCAATACATAGTGATGTGTTTGGACATGTGCATGTTCCACAATTGGGAAATTCTTTGTACTGTGTTTCCTTTATAGATGATTTCTCAAGGAAAACATGGATATATGTCCTTTGATATAAATCCGAGGTTTATAGTGAATTCAAAGAGTTCAAGGCTCTTGTAGAAAACCAATTAGAAAATAAGATAATGTTCTCGAGTAAAAACAATGATGGAGAGTTTTGTTCAAATAAATTTGAGCAGTTTTGTAAGTAGTGTGGAATAGAAAGGAAAAATACAACTCCCTACATACCTCAACATAATGTAGTTGTGGAGAGAATGAATAGGACATTAATGGAAAAAGTGAAAAGTATGCTTAATGGTGCAGGATTAGAGTAGGAATTGTGGGAAGCGATAATAGAGACTACATGTTACATGATCAACTAATCACCTACTTCAACTCTTGTTAATAAAACTCTGCCCAATGCATGGAATGGTAGAAACCCTCTCTCTTAAACAAAATATAGTTTTTGGTTGTGATGCTTATGTAAATTTTCCAAAGGAAAAAAGGAGCAATTTGGACAATAAAGTAGAGAAGTGTATCTTTATTGCATATTTTAATATGGTGAAAAAAGATACAATCCTTGAAACCAAGAATTAAAGAACATTGTCTATAATTGTGATGTAATCTATAGAGAGGTTTAAAATTTCCTAAGCAGGAAGAATAACCAAGAGAGGAGGGACCATGAAGGATGCAATTTGAGTTGAAAGATGGAGATCTTGACTTAACTGAAGATGATGAACCAAACAAGGAAGAACCTATGACCCCATTCTTTAGGAGTCTGGTTCAAGAAAGAAGGAAAATATAAAGGTATAGTCCACCTGATTTTTATTCTAATATTTTTTTTTATCTCATATTGATAATGGTCCTATAACTGTTAGGGAGGTAGTTGATACAAACTTGAAAGTAAATTTTGGAAAAAGGCCATGGTTGAAGAAATGGAGGCCTTGGACAAAAATATGACATGGAAATTGATCGAGTTGCTTACAAGAAGAAAAAAAATTGGTAGCAAATGGGTGTTCAAGGATAAGTTAAATGCATAAGTACAAATCTCATTAGATAGAAACGTGATCATATTCCTAGTTGGATGGAATTGACTTTGGTGATATTTTTTTCTCATGATTCTAAGTTAACTTCTATTAGATTTCTCATGTATGTTTTGTTTTTTTGATCTTGAAGTAGAATAGATGGATGTGAAGACACCATTCCTACATGGGGATTTGGGAGAATAAATATATATGCCACAACCATAAGGTTTTATAGTGAAAGGAAAGGGGGATTTGGTTTGTAAGTTGATTAAGTCCCTATATGGCCTAAAGTAATCACCAAGGATGTGATATTGAAAGTTTGAAACTTATTTATTGGGACTTGGATTTTCAAGAAGCAAAGATGATTTATATGTGTATACAAAATAACTTGGTGATCCTTTTGTTATCATGGTATTATATGTTGATGACATGTTATCTATGGGAAACAACAAGGAAACCATCAAGGATGTTAAGTCTCAATTGTCATTTCAATTTGATATGAAGAATCTTGGTATTGCAAATTTGGTTTTTTCAAGGAAATTAAAAAGGATCATTTAAATTAGGAACTGTGTTTGACATAGAGGAAATCTGTTGAGATGACATTATAAATGTTTAAAATGCATGAATGTAAACCAATTGATACCCTTATTCTTTTTATCTTAAAGTTGTTTGAAGAACAATGTTCCAAGCCACAAGAGGATGTTAAGGAAATGTCTCAAGTTACTTATGCAAGGGTTGTTGGAAGTTTAACACATGTCATGGTTTGTATTGGACAATACATTTCCAATGCAATGGGAAATATGAGCATATACATGTCAAATCCAGGGAAGGAACATTGGACACATGTAAAGAGGATATTCAAATATCTACATGGCACTTCAAATTAAGCATACTACTACCAAGGAAGACCTATACCAAACAAAGTAGTAGGCGTACAAAGTTTTGTTGATGTAGATTGGGCCTGAGATCTTGATTGCCAAATATCTACAAGTGGTTATGTATTTAACTTGTTTGATGGAGTAGTAACATGGATGAGCAAGAAACATGTTGTGTATGCACTTTCAACTATAGAAGTTGAGTACATGGAAACCACTCATACAAGTAAGGAATATGTATAGTTACAAATACTACGTTTAGATGTTGGTTTCCCACATAAATCTATAAGGATATATTGTGACAATTATAGTGCAATATTTCTAGCAAATAACCCTTCTTATAATGCTACGATGACGAATATTGTTGTGTAGTATCATTTTGTTAGAGGTGGGAGAATGTTGGATATGTGTTGTATTCTTTGCATGCAAGTAGATTGTGCATCCATCACAATTTTTTTGGGTCACTTATGGGTGGTTTTTAGCCTATGGTTTTATACCCATTATATTCAATACATGATTTACAGATTAAGGTTTAATGATGCTATAGAATACCTAAATATTGTATTGTGAAATATTTTGTCAATAAAATGAGAAAGAGGCATGGCTATGAGTTTGTTAGTCTTCCTAGCTAAGGGTTTCTAGGGTAAATATTTTGTATATTATGTATGTGTGTCAATCTTGAATTTATTTTTTACTAAGAATATATTAGCATTGCTTTTCTTGCATAGATTTATCAACCACTATTTTCTACAAGATGGTAGTCAACATTGCTATAACATTCTTCATGAATTTAACATTATAACTAATAAAATATCTCCTTGAAGTCCTCATATTTTATGTATCCCTAGAGACGCCTTCACTTCCACTAATTCATCTCATTTTTAGCTATCTTAAAGGGAGTGATACAAACTTTGTTCTTAAGAAAATCAATTTCTTAAAGCTTGGTTGGTGCTTACCAGAGAGATCGTGGATTTACCTTTGTACATACAATTTGATGATGGAGTATTTTCCATCCTTGACTAAGTGATACTAATTAAATGCTCTCCTCATGAAGATAACATCCCTCATGAACATGCTGGGGCTTCCAAGCATTACATTGGACACATACATCAAGTGGTACTATATCTATCTCCACTCATCAATGTAAGTTGCAATAATGCAAAATATGATCTTTCACTAATCAGTAACCCTTGAATTTGCATCCTTATCTATGATTCCTAGTTCGTATGGGTGGGGATGATCATGAACTCCCAATCTAAGCTTACTTACAAGATCCTCATGTATGATGTTGGCTTATGAACCAAAGTTAATAGAGTACCCAATTTTTTCTTATTGACTTGAATATTAATATGGAAGATATTGGTCATCCCCTTTTCTTCCCTATGATTGAATGTTCTCATGTTCACCTCATTTTGTATTATGGTACAAATGATATTTTTGTCTACATCTGAGGCGCTCTCAATTTGGTTCCTTGAATCCACGATTAACATCTTCTTCTTCTTTGGTCGCATGTTACAATCCTTGGATTGAACTCATGATGTATCTTCCAACACTTATCTTTTTTATGATGATCATCCATGTTGAAGTGGTCATAATGGTTGCTTGGATCCTTGTGCTACTATAGATTGGTAACATGCTCATTTCCTTTCCTTTCCACTTCTTCTTTTCTTCCTTGGAAATTTTTCCGCCGATCCATTTACTTGGAACCATTTGGTTGTCCTTTATTCTTGTCCATACCTAGATACTATGATTTCACATAGGCTTCATCAATAGTCTTAGGTTTAAATATTATCACTTTTCTCCTTAAATGAATGTGTAGAATGCTAGCTTCTTCATGACTATATCTAAGTTCTTGGGAGATATTCCAAACTAAATGGTTTGTTTTCAAAACTTGGTAGCATAATCTTGCACACTCTACCGTTTTTTATGTTGATAGTAGTGTCAATGAATACCAGGCCCTCTTTGTACCCAACATTGTAAAATGTAGACTTGATGCTATTTTTAAATGCCTCCCACTTAATTACACCATCCAATATAAGGGTATTTGTATAGGTTCCCACCAAGTTTGACATGACCCTATAGCTTAAGTTAGGAAAATGATACATTTTTCTCTTCTCCTAGGTTATGCACACTAAAGGAGACTTCTAATTATTGCAACTGATGATTCAACTTCAAAACATTTATCTCACTTTGATAGGGCTTGTTGACCATTTTGGCTTCCACTTTACATAGAGGCTAGAAAAACACATTACTAGGGATCACCTTTTCTTTCTATGACTCTTATTTATCTCCAATTTTTCCATTAAAGCTAACGTCCTCATTGAAGGATCCAACCTTTCTTTCTAGTTCTACAATCAATACTATCATATTCCTGCAGATCTCAAAGACATTCTCTTCTAGTCATGCAAATCACTCCTTCGAGTCACCCTTTGCAATACTATTGTTCTCATTTGCCATGGCTATGATTGAGTTTGCCTTCCTCACCTTCCTTACGTTAATCTCTATATCTTGAAACTATTCCATATAATCCTGAAAGAAAATTACTCTGAAGTTAATATTATCTATAAATCATTGTGGATATTCCAAAAGACAATTTGTCACAATAAATTTGAAAATTTTGATGCAAATATGGCGAGGTCATACTCTACTATGCATTGATTACTTAAGATTAAAAGCATGCCACTTTCTTTATTAAAAATCACCGAGTAAATAAATACATAACTACAATAGTAAAAATCACACACCATTAACACATTGAAAGCAATATGTACCCTAGAGAAACCCTCAAATTTGAAAACTCCAACAAAAAATATAGATTGTTTATTTCTCTTCATTCTCAGATTTATAGTGCAAAATACAAAGAAATATAATAACTCATAATAAAGTAGATGGGCATTATGTCTTGAATAGGTTAATACAATAACATCTCCTTCCTTTTCTCTCCTTTAATATCCCACTCGTTTTAATCTCCCATGGAACAATAAATTGATATAATAAGAATGAAACCCCCTTTTTTCCTTACACCATGATTTAAAAATTGTTAGGGTTAGGGTTAGAGTTTTTGAATTCCCCGAATATCGATTA
>ML816571.1:30121-43587 GCA_009831015.1 Picea engelmannii
GTTTTATGGTGAGGACAACCTTAAACATCTTTTCCAAACCATGGGGTCCTTTTGTTCGAGGCATTGTTGCCCGAGAGGTTATGCCTACATGAGAGAGACCTTGGGATGATTTCATTCAGGAGGAGACGAGACTCACCTCAGAGCCCTTATGACAGCAGCAGATTACCAAGGTAGAAATCCTTGGTGGGAGACCAAGGTTGAGATCTTTGGTTTGATACCAAGATCTAAGTGATCTTGGATAGGTGAAGATGCATTTCCATCTATAGATCACGCAGATTGAGCAGATCTGTGTCAGAGACTACTTTCATTGATCAGGGTACTTCCATACTCACCGAGTATTTGCCAGTAAGCAACCATGTCCACTTCAGGGATGAGATTGGGGGTGAAGGGCACTTTCCTCAGTAAGAGGGAGTGTTGAGATTTGGGTACCTTAGAAAGTGGTCCCCTTGTGTTTGTGAGTCTCTAAACACAAAGGGGGAGACTATTACCCTCATTACTTTACTTTATGATTCTAATTTCACTTTGACTTAGAAGTTTTAAGTCAAAAGTGAAATAAGTCACTTAAGTCATTAAAGTGACATTTAATTCACTTTGTGGGTGAGTTAAAGGACATAAAGTAAACTAAGGAAAGTGGGTTTCCTAAGTGAGATTTTTGGATTAGATATCATATCCAAAAAGGAGAAGAAGAGGAGAAGAGGAGGAGAGCTCTTAGGAGCATATCTTGAGGAGGAGAAGGCGCATGAAGGTGAGGTTTGAGAAGGAGCCCTAGCTTGGGTTCTAGGTTGCATGGAGAGTCTACCATGGAGGCTTGGACATCATCTTGTGTAGGGGTGCATTCTATGGAGGTGGAGCGCATATGCTAGAGGAGGGGTGCATTCTTGTGAGGATGGTGCACATCTAGTTGAGGAGTTTTCTTCTATCTTGTGGGAGGCTCACTCATCTTGGAGAGGCTTACTCTAGAGTTGTAGTGGGAGCTAAAGTTAGTGAGGGCGCATACATCTTGGAGGTGGGCGCATTTGCTTGAGGAGGGGCACATTCTTGGAGGGAAGGTGCATCAAGCAAAGGGGGAGCACTTACTTTGGTGCGTTTTATCTTGTTGAGAGGAGGCGCACTTCATGGGAGATGGAGGGTGCTTGGCAAGGGAGAATCCATCAGCTTATTGAGTTTTGCTAGAGGAGGGGGCACACCATCACTTGTGGGAGGCATTCTTGAGAGGAGGGAGCTTCTACAAGGGCAAGGCAAGGTTCAAAGATCAAGAAAAGGCAAGGTCAAAGCAAAGGCACAAGGAAAAGGGTTAAAGGCAAGCTAAGGAAGAAGGGCGCACCAAGGCAAAGGGCACCTTGCTTCAAGGGGCTAGCAGGGAGGTCTTCAAGGAACTCCAAGGCATCCAAGAACGGTTTCTATTGTAACAGGTTCACTTGTTTATGTTTTCCGTGTTGTACATTTTGCTTTGAAGCCTTCTATATACATCTACTCCAAACTGGTTTTCCCCATGAGGGGGTTTTTTCCAAGGTCATGTTGACCAAAAACATGTGTCAATTCCATGCATGCTTAGAAGTGTAAATCAGCATTTAAAGTTGTAAAGATCTAGGAGCTAGTGTTATTTGTTTTGAGTATATTGCATGTGCTAGCATTAGGATAATAAAACACTTGCAAGGGCACCTCGAAACAACACTTAACCATCAAAACTGTGAACAGAAAGTACTTGATTGTTTGCTGTCCTAAAACAGCAGCAAAGGACAGTCTTGAAGATAAAACTTAGAGCCCAACAAGAGGTCAAAGACAGACCTGTTGGGCAATCTCATAGGACCTCAGAAAATCTACATGCACGAGATTTCAATCATCTCGGATCAGTTCCAGACTCAATCCTTTCCATTCTCCATTTTGCGACCTGATGCCATAAGGCAAATGATGAACCATGATGTGCTTACTTCAAATGCTTAGATACTCCTTGGTGATCCAGTAACTCCATCGATGTTATGTAATATTTGTTTAGCTATGATGATATAACCTAGTGGCATGTCATGAAGTTGTGGTTACCTTACGACAGTTGACTAGGATGTCATAGCATATAGAGTTTTCTCACTTGCGTCGTGTTACCATGGGAAACATATACTTGGTTAGAAGCATGCCCCCCTCTTTTAAGATGACTCACACTACTAGGTTGTTTAGACTTGGTAGCACAATCCATATCCTAATCACACTAAGCACTTTCCATTTCCCTACTATCACTCATTTACATCCACATTAAAAAAATAACATCCCGTCATGTATGGCTACTCAAAGGTCGAAATAAAAAAACGCCTACGTCAAATAAAGCCATGAAGGCTAAAGAGGTGCAAAGCAAAGTCAAATAAAGTATAAACTACTTTACTATGGTCCCCCCCCCCTTTCAAGTCCCAAGAGAAAAATGCTTATCTAAAGAAAAAAGGACTTAGAAAAAATCAAAGAAAAGGAAGGGGACGTGTGTGCAGACTGAAGTAGTAAAGGCTCCCTCCCGAAGGCAAATATGAAAAGAATGCCTAGCTAAAATGAAGCTAGAGATCAAAAAGCTAAAATGGCTTATGCATGTCTACAACTCTGAGAATCATCACATGAGCATTCCCCTTTTCCCCTTTCATCACTAATCTCACTAATAGCCTATCCTCCACCTAAACGACTTAGGAAATATGAGTTTTCCTTAGGAGTGGGCTTATTTAAAACTACCAACAATGTTTCCCCAAGTAAAACTTAGGCAAGTGTCTAAATTAAATTAAAATGTTATGTTTACTAGGAAATTGTCACTTGGAGCTATGAATTAATGATTTTCTAAGGGGTTAGACCCATCATACTAGGTAAATATTGCACATTGGAGTGTTATTGGACACGTGGAGCACCCCCTTTCTATTTGAGCACATGTTTAATGTCTCAACTTAAGTGGAAGGGCGAATTTCACCTTGGCACATGATTTATTTCATTAATGAAGGAAGGTGTTGAGCTTATTTCAATCATTTTGACACTTTCCTAAAGCAGGTATATCATAAAAAACATTATTTTATGGTGATTGACCTTGTCAAGGAAGAGAAAAGCATTATTTATTTATGATTTGACCACATCAAGGGAGAAAAACATTATTTATTGTAAAGCGCATGTTTAAATATTATTTGGCTCACGGTAAAATAATTCCCATGGTATTCTTCTTACCCATGGTTTTTGTAAATAGTTTAGGGTTTCCTCTTCACCTATAAATGGGGAAGGCCTCTTCATTTGTAAGGGGATTGGATTGGAGAAAAAAGGAATTGTTGTTGCTTAAACATTGTGATGTAAGTCTCTCTTATTCTTGGTGAAAATCTCGTGTTTGATGACGGTAATACCATGGTCACTTTTTCTTAATTGAGTAAGGGTTTGTAAAGATTTGTGATTGGATGAGGTATGGTTTATAACCTATGTTATTCCTCATTTTTTTTTTTATATCCCTAAAGACTAATGTTTTAGGACTTGGTTTTTTGCATTTAAATTGAAATTTCTTGCAACTCATGAATATTTAATTAAATTTTCCTCCTTGAGAAAATTTCCTAAGGTTTTCCATACTTTGGATTTCCCTTGTATTGAGAATTTGGTATAAAGGTTTCTAAAGACATTTTGTTTCATATAATATTTTCACCAAGGTGAAAAAGGGACCCCATCACCCAATGAAATAAAAAAAAGGCACTTCTAGAATTATTCTAATCTACCCCATTTAGAATTTTACCGTCACTTTTATCTTTTTTTGAGCTTAAATGAAAAATCCTTTATTTATTTTAATACTAGCAAATTCATTATAGAATACCTTTGCTAGTATTGGAGGGTTGATTTATCAAGCCAATTTTTTTTTATTTTTACTAATAAATCAAACCCTAGCGCTCTGATTTTATGCATCTACATTTCATATTGGATATCTTAACCTTTGATTGCAGTCCATGAGTGCTTTCTTGCAGCTCGATTTCCTTTTTTGGAAGGGTTACTGCAGGTTACAAAGCTTCAAAGCTTCGGATCGGGACACAAACACCTTCAAAAGGCTACTGCAAGCCATCAAGCAATCAAGGATTTGGGTCATTGCACTTCTCGTTTTTTTTTAAATAGCACCCATAACTAATCGACCCGAGCTCTGCTAATTAGATTGAATGAACTCTGCAAATGGATCATTGTTATGCTGCATGAGTTCATTCCCTTAAGCCACAAATTCGAACCACCATAAATGTATCGCAGCACTACTACTGTCTAGGTGGATTTGGACGGATTTCTGAGCTCGAGTATTGATCCAGCGACATCATTCACAAAGACAAGGGTTTGTTGTTTGTCCACTATTCGTTGATTGCAAAGACAAAGACTGCATGGTTCTGTTGGGCGATTTTCTTGCACTTGATTCCAAACTCAACAACCGATAAAACCCTTCGTATATCATTTTGTTCCTGTAGAATTAAATCGATACAAGTGACTTCTAAAAAATGTCTGACGTCAACCTCCACATAATCATTATTTGAGGGTTACAAGCAAATCTTAAATGCAAAATTATCCTTTAATTAATCACTAATGGTTCTGCTCATTACATGGTTCTCTAACCTTCATCAACTTTGAAAATCTCTCTCGATACCTGGGTTAAGAGATGGAAACTTATTTTTAATTGTTAATTATTGTAGCCCTAATCTCAGGTTACCATCCCCATTGGGATAGTTATTGATAATGCTCATCTCTATATACATGATGTTGTTGTTGATGAATGCAACTATGGGAGACATCCTCCAGCTTACAAACCTGTGAGATGTGGAACATAGCAGCTATGTGAAGTCTTTCTCTCAGCTTACAAACCTAAGAGAAAGCCTCTATGAAGGGTTCGTGGTTCCTGCCTGAGACAGAGTCAGGGATGTAAAGATGGTCTCCCCCATGACGTGAAAGAGAAGAACTCCAGATGATTATCCAATGTAAAAGCGATCTGTTGAGTTAGGAGGTGCTTGTGGTCGAGCACAAGGTGAACGTGGGAAATCCCAAAAGCGTTGGGCACATCATCATGAGAACAGAAATGAAGATGATGTGATGGCCTCCTCTGAGCAGCAGCAGAGTTGATCAAAAGACTCCAGATGATCCTTCTGTTGGTGGTAGTGAGAAAGCAGATCTGTAGAGCAGACATGTCTGTGGACAAGCACAGGGGCACGTGTGAAGACCTGGTTCATCTGTGTAATGCAGTGAATCAAGTCCATGGCATCCCTATGGATGTGCCCCTAGTGGATGAGCACTAGTGGGTGTATCAAATCCTTTGTTATATGTTGTTCAAGAGTCAGACCTACCTGTAACCCTAGTTATTGTGTAAAGGGTATAGGTCGGCCCTATCTCATTGTGTCTAAAGATAAATTGTAAAAGATAATTAATAGTAATAGTAATAGTAATTATTATAATAATAAATAATTAATATGTCTAAGTGAGGTCAGCCCTATTGTGCCAATAGACACTTTAGTTGACAGGACAAGTCTAATATAAGTAAGATGAAATCTTTCATTGTTGACACACACACACTTGTGAGTTTTGGAAATTTCAGCAAGTACACTTCTTGGTAAAAGTTGCGCACCTCTCTTGGGCGCTAGAGTTCTAGGGTTTTGTGCACCCTCTTGTGTGCTAGGATATTCTTGGTGGTGAAAAGGTCTTTCTCTTGAAGAGTATAGCAAAGGATTCGGCTGGGCTTTCCTCCCTTGTTTGAGAAGGGTTTCCCAGGATATATCTTGTGTTCTTGTGCATGGTGTTTCTTCTTGTGATCTTGGTTGCTGCAACATTCTTGTTTATGGTTAAGACATAATGAAATTAAATGAACTATATGCTTAACCTAGCTTATGAAAAATCAACAGTTGCGATTGGCTGCAAAATTCCATAGACAGTGAACGCGAGAAATGCTCTGCGTATATCTCTGAACCCCTGAGAATAGGTACCCACTTGAGAATGGTGTGATATATGACTCCTGGTGTATTTTTCATTTCTTGTCCATTATACAGTCTCAAACCCATTGCCACAGGATTTGTTTTAAATCTGAACCATTGTCATTTTCAGCACTTAGTGAATCTTTCAAACAACTTGCTCTAACCCAAAAGACTTGCCATTTTGCTGGCAAATTTAGTCTTAAATCTAAATAAATTTGTATTTACTTGCACCAGATGCAATAAGTCATTTCATGCAGATTAGTGTGAAGGGTTAGATCTGAGCACAGCAGTCTGATATCACTGTCTTTTTATGCCTTGACCAAAACAAGAATTCTATTCATGAGACAGTGCTCCATTATAGTTTACTGAAATAACAAATCAAAGGTATGGATAGTCATCACACACAAACCCCTTAACTTGCTGGAAATTCATGTCTGGTTAACTCTGACAGTAAGGTAATTTTGAATCTAAGCATGAGCATTGGTAAATCTAAGATTATGTTGCCTTAAATTTTTTAAAAGCTAAACTTTTCTCCAGCTCATGTTGTGAATTCATGGTGACTAAGAAAATCTGAGATATATCTTTGGAATCTATGTATCGGCCGCCACTTCGGTATCAAATAACTTGGTGAGTCAAATTGATGCATAAATGGTCTCAATGATCTGTCCTAAACAAGAAGTATATTTATGAGACAGTGCTCCATTATAGTTAGTGAAATAACAAATCAAAGTAATGGACAGTCATCACACACAAACCCCTTAACTTGCTGGAAATTCATGTCTGATTAACTCTGACAGTAAGGTAATTTTGAATCTAAGCATGAGCATTGGTAAATCTAAGATTATGATGCCTTAAATTTTTTAAAAGCTAAACTTTTCTCCAGCTCATGTTGTGAATTCATGGTGACTAAGAAAATCTAAGATATATCTTTGGAATCTATGTATCGGCCGCCATCTATGTATCGGCCGCCACTTCAGTATCAAATAGCTTGATGAGTCAAATTGATGCATAAATGGTCTCAACGATCTGTCCTAAAGGAGCAATAAATCACCGTACACAAGAATTATATTTTCTGGAACATTTACTGGTTAGATGATTTTCTGAAGTTGCATTTTGAAACTAATTGATTCATGAATAACAATGGGGAATGGTTTATATAATATGCACATGATTGTACTTTGCAAAATTCACATTGGCTACTTTATATTGCATTGATCATTGAGTATAATTTTGTAAATGAACAAATGTTGTACATTTAATGATGCATGAACACTGAAGATACATCGATGTAAATGTCATTTTATTTGACCACTTTAATTTTTAAATGCAAGCAAAGATGTTGGATATCGTAATTCTTGGCAAGACCCTTAGTGATCGAGGCCAGAGACATGCACCCGGTATCTATAAATAACGATAGGGAGCTGTTGTTGAGCATTTAAAACTATGGTTTGGGGCAAATACACACAGGGATACTTGAGAATTCAGAGGGCTGCCTTGAGACTGTCTCACCCTGTTGGAACTCCTTGTAACCCTTGTTGGTACCCACTTGAGTAGTATTGCATTAGACAGCACCTGAACCCAGAGTTTCACTTACACGTACCATTGCGTATATCGGAAGTTCCCTAGGCATATTGAAACCAACCATTCGACCGCAAGACTGTTACAGTGCACCGAAAACAACATTCAAGAAGATTACCCTCTCGTATCATGGGCATCTGAGCCCACAGGTATATTTGAGGGTTTTAGCATAAGGCACATCTTTTGACTAGAAGCCTTTTTTCTTTATTTTTGAGTCTTGCCTGGAACATCTTTGGTTTACAGGCACTTGAATAACCATGGAAGAATGGCATTTAATGAATGAACCTTTGATGCATATGAAATAGCTAAGAGACACTTCATTGTTTTCCATTTGGGTTATTGTGAATAATACACTATGAATGAACGTCATCTGGTATTCTCTTATCTAGTTTCAGTGAATCAAACCTTTAGAGAAGTTAAGACCGAGTCAACACTAGTCCTTATCCTCACCCTTTCCTACTTACAGCGATTGGACTCAGCGTGACAACAAAGGATCCCCTCTTTAAGTTAGTGACTCTAGCCTAGAAGTGCAGAGGCAGGGTTGTTGAGGTGACAATGGGTAGTGTTGTCGTCCTTATACACACCTACAAACGTAGAGAAGTCTCCAACCCATTTGGTGTGTCCTTGGAGGCACGAACCTGAATCCAAACCCATTGTCACCTCAATATGGACTCCTTCCGTCTAGGCTCACTCCTAGGGAAGCCAAGGGGGGTAGACCCTTATTCTATGTGAATTATTACTGTTAAGGTTCTAGGAGTTAACTGAATTGTTTGATTAGGGAAACCCAACCCAATGACAAGAAACAAATGCAATTATGCAATTCCTTCAATGACAGGCAAACCTTTATTTGTAAATCAACAATTAGACTAATGCCTAAAGATTAACCAAAATTGATTTATTGAAATATACAACAAGAAATATAGCTTATACAATGATGGAACAATGCTATGAAATAAGTATGAGAAATAATTTTACACTTGGGCCAGTTATGTTCAAATAAATAAAGAATGCTTTGAAACAAATATTCACATGAAAGGAATTTGCTAAAAAGTAAATTGCTTGAAAAATAAAATTTGATTGGAAAGTAAATTGCAAAACTTGAAAAGCAAATGTTGTGAAAAATGTGTAGGTTGATTTTAATAAGTTTTTATGTCTCTCTTGAGCTTGGGGGGATTAAATGTGAGAATTGTAGTAATCCTAAGCTATGTGCCCTAATCCTTATCCCTTCAACCCAAAAGGAAGTGTTGGGTGCTCAATAAGAAGAACAAACAAGGTTATTCCCTAGCTCCACAGGTCAAATCCAGAATGTTTGGGCGCTCAACAAGGAGGACACGTAGCGTCGTGAAACCGTCCCCAGCTTCAACCCCTTCTAGCCTTCCAAGTCACATTTTTTATGGTAGAAGCAATAATAAATTGGGTGCCTAATTAATCTAGCCACTCAATCCTTTGCCCTTTCTTAATTACCCAAAATCCACAAAGTGGGGGAGGGAATACGGGGTAGAAGGCAGGGCACCAATTCGATTACTTTGCAATAAAAGAAACTAAACTAGCCTTCACGATATTGCAAGGTTGGCAAAGCCAAACACAATGCAAAGTGTGGGTGAAATTAAATAAATGAAATGACTTGAAAATGAATAACAACAATGACTAGCCACACAACTTTGCCTTAAGAAGAAAGGGGGGAAAAATAAATAACTTAGCAACCTCACTACGATGGAACATTGTGGAGGACAAGCCTATCGATTTTGTGCCAATGTGGGTGAAAGAAAATAACTTGAAAGGAAAATAGCTACACTAGCCACACAACCTTCTCTTTGTGGGAGAAGTGGGGCAAACAATAATAAGTAAAAACAGAAAATTAAACTCTAAACTAGCCTTCACAATTTTGCATGGATGGCAAAGCCAAGCACTATGCAAGGTGTGGGCAAAACACTAAAACTAATATACACTTTATAGATTTGGAAAATGAGATAGAGAATGCGAGCCCAAGAGACTCTCTTAGGCTGCTTACAATGCTTAGAAAGTGAGAATAGAGAAGAGGGTTTGGCACCACAACTCTTGGATGCTTCCTTGAGTTTTTTGGGGCCAAAAATGTGCAGAAATTCTCCTTAAACTTGCAAAAACAAGTTTTTCTTGCTGGAAATTACTAAAAATGATTTGAAACAAGTTGTTTTATATTAGCATAATAAACACAAATTATTTTATAAATATCTGAACCTGAAAAGAGAGATTAGATTTGCAATTTTAGATGAGAATAATGCTAGAAATTGAAAGATAGATGGTTGGAAATGAAAACAGAAAATGAAAGAAGCTTTAGATGGTTGATCAAGTGAATTTCCAGATCTGAAATCCACTCCTCGAAGCCTTTGGTAACCTGCAGAAATATAAATCCTTGTTACAAGATACAACAAGAAGATGAGTATATCCTAATGACTTGCAAAATATTTTTCAAACCTAATAGAAATAACCCACAAAGATTAATAGCAATACTACTACTAATCTATCCCAAGCAAAATACTTTGTTTGGGTCTCCAAGTAAAAATGCAAGCAAGGAAATACAAAAAATAAATTGCAGCAATATTACCTCAAAAATAACATACACAATGGCTCCAAAAATACTCCAAGAGACACAAAAGATCCTCCAAAGCTTCAATTTTATTAACCAAGAAGTGTTGTCAAATGGCACCAAAAACCATGAGAGAAAAATGGAAGAGAATGAGAGAGAGGGGGGAGAGATTTTGGCATAATAGAGTTGTTGTGGGAAATCATATGAAAATGAGGGGGAGGCTTTCTTTTATATGAGGGAGAGAGGAAAAACCCCTCTTGGATGAATTACAAATGTCATCCATCCAAGGGAGAGAGACAAAGTCAAGGAGGGCGCACTTTTAGGGTTTTGGCACAAGTTAGGGTTTGAGGGGTGCGAAGGGAAGGGGGAAAACCCCTTTACCTCTAACCAAACATGAGGTTAGGCTCAAGGAGGGGCACACATAGGGTTTTGGCAGCCTTCTCACTTTAACTTTTAATTTTACCCAAGTTTATGAGAAAGGGGGGAGCACTTTTCACTAAGGAGACACCACCTTTGGTTGTTGGCCAAGCATGGGGGGGTCTTCTAAGTGGATTTTCACTTTTCCAACTTAGGAAATACATTAGGAATCATTTCCCTATTTTCTCTCATGACTTTAGTCATTTTTACAAAATTTGGCTTTTTTACCTTAGCCAATTAAATGTTGACTTTTCACTGACTTGGACTCCTCATGGACATTGACCTAGCAAAACCTGTCCAATTGAGTTGAAACTTGGTCCAAGGGTGTAGGGAGTCATAAGCCATTTGATTTGAATACCCACACCCATCTACAAAATCCCCAAGAACCAATTTTTTACATTTTACATCAAAAATAGTTAAAAAAACTTATTAAAACTTAATGGAATTCCGAAAAGACTCTAGGAGATGTCTAGCATGGTGATTTACAACATTTCTAAACCTTAGTCACCCAATGAGCTCGATAATTAGAATGCCTTTCACCACTTTGGAGGATTATTTGAGGGAAAAACTCAAGGATAATTAAAATTGTCTGGTACACAAGATTAATTACTTGAGGAAAAAAAACACTCGATGAAAGGACTTCCATAATGATAAAGTCCTAGGCAACTAACTAAAACTCGACTCATGCTAACATATTACATTATTATCCCACACAATGGAAAGGACATTCCGAGTACATAGAAAGACGTGATGGGGAAAAAATTTCCCTGTTGAGCCATAAGTCTTCAAAATATGTTGTACCACAAGCTACATATCTTCATGGTACATGACGTTGACCCCTAGTCGAAATAAGTGGTCAATAGGCAACATGCTTGTTGTGTCCTTGGGTTTTCCCCTTGGAGAGGTTGGGACATTTCCTCTAGGGAGAACCTGAGAGATAACACCTCTCTTGCACCATATCCTGCTGCATCACTCTTTGCTTCCTTTCCTTCACTCTCAACCCTTTGATAACTAATATCTCTTTCTAGTGAGAAAGCACTACGTATAACTGATATCTCTTTCTTCATTATAGCCCATATGCATTACCCTTTTCCGAAGGCTAGTGAGAATGGTTGGGACAACAAAATCCATCTCGTTTGTACTTCGGAAACCCCTATCATGGAACCATCAGAGATTGTTGAAGTGATTAATACCCGGAGAATACAGTGCGTCACTCTCTTCTCTTTCAAGCTCAGTATCTGCTCTTTCTCCTTCACTTTCAGCTTCAAGTTCCCCTTCCCCTTTGCCTTCATCCTATGAAGCAAGTGACATTATCAGAAGCAAATCTATCGAGCTCAGTTACACATGATAAAGCAAAACATAGTGGGGAAAAATATGATATTATATGAATTAAACATGAAAATTAATTGCAGATTTCACACCTTTGTCACGTCCCAAAAGTTAATATTGACATTTATTAGGTCTCTAAATCCAAGTCTATAAAACTTTAATATGGTTCAAACAAAATCCTTTCTCATATTTCCAGTCCTCAAAGCTTGAATAACAAAAGAGCTTTTTCCAATATCACCCCATATTTTGAGCATTTGACATACCACAGAAACCCAAGAACAAATTATAAACATAAAAATAATTTGTAGGTACAGATCAAGTCACAGAAACGTATGTCCATTGTTTAACAGCTTCTTGCTCAGAGTCTACTTCATCCTCTGATTGGTCTTCTCCAAATAAATTATGCATCATTTCTTGACGTCTCTCTTCCCCCATGATGGCTTGTTTCAGAGATTTTGATATCAATGTACTCAGAGAAGCATAATACACAAACTTCCATTGCAATCATTTCTTCCAAAAAACAAGTGCTCTATGAGATCCTAGTAACCTTGATAACTTGTTTAACCAAAAAAAAGAAAAATAAATATTTCTAGCAAGCTTGACCACTTGGTAAGAGCTTGAATGGTAACTATTTTTTTAAAAGCTCCTGAGGACATGGAACCTATCCTTCTAAAAGTTAATATTAACAGACCCTTCTATTGAAGCATAAGGGTCAATCCCATAACACATTTGTAGTAGAAGCCCAAATGGTTATCCAATATGATACCAATGACTACAAGAGGCAAAAAATCCCAAGGAAGATGCCTATGGCATCGAGGACATGTCAAAAAGCATTACCTAGGAGTTTCATCTAATGAAATTACACCAAAAGGCCTTTGATTTTGTGCCTCAATAAACCACTTACTGCAATTTACTTAATATTGCCCAGATTTTCATTGTCCCAATTAATTCAATAAAAGCAACAGATCATTTATGGGAGTTTATGAAGGAAGTTAAGGTTAGACAATACTTCTGATAATCTTTAAAAAGCAGGTTTGACAAAATCATTAGAAGTGCATGGAGTTTGCCAATTAATCTAATTCAAACCGCTATTTATAGAAGATTGCAAGTTTTAAGATTTCAAATCCTTTCAGATCTGAAAATTACTTCCAAGTGACTTCAAACAGTAAACAAGGGTTGTTATCACTAAATAATTTTACACTGAAATTATGACAGAAAATTATATAGCGGAAGCACAAAGATCAGAGAGAAATCATCAATACACATGAGACACAAAATCTATTCAGTAAAAAATTTCTGATTGAAAAATTTTGAGGACAAAACCAATCCTCTCTGCAATTTACAAATTTCTAGAAAAATCTTCCAACTTGCAAACTTGTTGTATGGCATGCTGACGTCAATTGTACGGCTACTAACATCACCCCGTACAGCCCTGCAATTGACCAGAAAAGCTCGCATGTGCAGCCTGTTTTTGGCCCTCACACGTGCGGCCTATCGGTCATACAACTGTTAGGTAGGTGTTATATTCACTACATGTGTGTGGGGGGGTGCATCAAATTTGACAACTGCATTTGACGATCCCCCCTAGTAGTGCTCTTTGTGTCGCGTGCACCGAGTGCTTTCCTATGGGGGTCCCAGGGGATTGCACCCCC
>ML816571.1:54870-64919 GCA_009831015.1 Picea engelmannii
CCTTAGGCGCCTAGGGAAGAGAAACACTTGCCTTGGTACTTTATTTGATTAAAAATTTAACACAAGCATGTGCATTAATAGATCTACCCAAGTAACATTTTACCTAAAATTCAATGTGTGCAATCACCAAACAAATTTGAACAACTTTACCTCATGTATATGGCAAGAAAAAACATGTGCATAACTCTTCCAATAGTCCTCCAAAGTTTTCTCTTTATTACTCAAGAAGAGGATCTTGGAGAAAACTATCTCCAAAACCCTAAGAGCCAAATAATGAAAATGATGGAAAGAAAGAGAGAGAGAGAGTGAGAAATCAAGTAGCATAACATTAGCTCAAGATATGGTGAGTTGGAAGTGAGGAAAGGGATCTATATATACTTGGAGAGGCAAACCTACCCCTCTTGGATCAATGCCAAGTGTCCACCACCAAGCACAAGATGAGATCCGAAGGCTAGGGCACACCATCTAGGGTTTAGATCATAGATCTAGGGTGTAGATTGGTGTGGGAAATGTTGGGATCACACAAAAGAGTAGGGTGAGGCTTATGGGATGTGTGCCAAGGGAGAAAAAGGAGCCCAACCATCAAAAAACAAATTTTCCTAGGAGATCCACAAGAGGGGGGCATAACTCTCCTTGGAAGGCGCACCATTTGGGGGAGAGGACAGGAATGGAGAGGAATTAATGAGGGAAGGGGACTGGAGAGGCATTGGGATGAAGCAAAGATGTAGTGGGAGGCTAGGAAAAGCGTGCCAAGGGATAGCATAAGTCTCCCATTGATTTTTTTTATCATTTTTTACTTTTTGGAGGCTTTCTAGAAGAAAGGCACACCACTCTAGGAAAAGTGACGTTTTTGCTTTATGGCTAGGTGGGGGGGTGTTGTGAGGGTTGGAAAAGGTTAGGAAAGGTTAAGAAAAATCTCTCTCACCTTTATCCATCTTTACATCATCCTTTTAACTCATTTTTGAAAATTACATTTTTGCTATGTTTGGACTTAGCAATTAAAATTGTTGTTTTTGACTGACTGACACTCTAGGTGGACAAACCTATAGCAAAAGTTGTTCGATTGAGCTGAAACTTGGTCCAAGGGTGTAGGAGGTGCTATTCCATTTCTTTTGAGCACAAATACCCCTGTCAAAAATCCAAGGACCTAGTTTTTACAATTTTTGCTCAAAAAATAATTAATTAATTAAATAATTAAACCTCCAAACTTAGGGAAATTTAATTAAAAATTAATTAATTAAAAAAAAACTAACCTGGACTCGATGGAATTCCGCGAGACTTTCTAAGATGTCTTGCATGGTCATTTACAATGATTCCCTACAATAGTTACCAAAAGATAAACCCACTAGAACGTCGTTCACCACTTTGGAAGAATTATTGCAAGTGTGAAGGAAAAACTCAAAGGAAATCAATAAGGCTGAAAAGCCCAATTGATAACCCGAGGATAAAAAACCCTCGGTGAAAGGAACTCTCCCAGTGAACCAAATCCCAAGGTAACTGACCTAGACATGACTCATGCAGACCTATTACATTATTAACCCACGCAGGGGTGCGGAAATTCCAGTTACAAAAAGAAGTGTTGGGGCCAAACAATGCCCTGTAGAACCAAAAGTCTTCAACAAATTTGCATCTAATGATGCATCTCTTCATGGCACATGGAGTTGACCACCTGTGTTGGAGAAGAGGTCAACAGGTAGTACTACACAATTTGCATTGAAGTATGAGGATGTAGTTTCATCCTTGTTATCAGAAGAGATGGGGGGGAAAGCATAGATAGTCATAGCACAAATGCTTTATTTGTAAGAGGTCGTCCCAAAGATAGGGATACAAATAAGTCTTTGAGGGGGGGAAATCTAAATCTAAAGGTAGGTCTAAATCCCCAGGAAAATCTTTGAGGAAATGTTGGAAATGTGGTAAAGTTGGGCATTATAAGAAAGATTGCAGGTCTAAGAAAGTTGATAAAGCAAAGGGATCTGATGATGCCTCTTCCACAGAGACGAAAACCTCCACGGAAGGAGGCGATGTTTACTTGGCATCTACAGGTACACATGCAGATCATGATGTATTGTTGATCGACTCAGGCACATCATTTCATATGACTCCTCACAGGGAGTGGTTCAATGAATATGAAAAGTATGTTAGTGGTGATGTCTTTCAAGGAGATGACTCGACAACGAAAATCATGGGACGTGGAAGAGTTAAGTTGTTGCTAAAAGATGGAAGAATTAGAATTCTCCCTGGAGTTCTGCACATTCCAAATCTAGCCAGGAGCCTAATATTTGTAAGTAAGTTGGATGATGCAGGTGTGGATACTTTATTGAGAAAGGGCACTTGCAAGACGGTACGAGGAGCAATGGTGTTAATGAGGGGAGTTCGGCGTGGAACTTTGTACAAGTTATTGGGAAGCACTTATACTGATAGGTGTAACAGTTTTATTGTCTCTGAGCAGAGAAATAAAGAAGATATGATCCATATTGGCCCTCGAAAGAAGACAATGTTGTGGCATCAAAGACTGAGATATATTGGAGAAAAGGGCCTTCGAACACTACACGATAAAGGTATGGTTGAAGGTATGTCTAATTGCACCTTGGATTTTGATTTCTGTGAACATTGCATATATGGTAAACAAAATAGAGTTAGATTCCCATCTGGTGCTACAAGAGCAAAGGGGATCTTAGAGTTGATACACAGTGATGTGTTCAGACCTACCTAGCCTTACATCTCAACATATTGTTTGAGATCATACTCTTCCAAGAGCAAAAGAAGCCTAGCCTTCCAGACCCAAAAATTTGTGGCCCCTCCAACCTGTCCTCAACTCTCAGAGTGCCCACCATTGTGACCTGCCAAGAACAGAAAAAATTTGCAGCGAAAAAACTGCAACCACTTATGTCTCAAGAAGATGATCCTTTATCTCTCTAGAGCCTATGCTTTAAAGTTTAAACCCATGTCAAATTTTCCCCTGAGAGAGGGCAATGTAATGCACTCAATTTCAAATCTCAAAATTACTTCCAAGTGACTTCAAACAGTAAACTAGGGTTGTTATCACTGAATAATTTTCAATTGAAATTATGACAGAAAATTATATAGAGGAAGCACAAAGATCAGAGAGAAATCATCCATACACGAGACACAATTTGTTCAGTAAAAATTTTATGATTGAGAAATTCCGAGGACAAAACTAGTCCTCTCTACGATTTACAAATTCAACAAATTTCCGGAAAAATCTTCAAACTTGTGAACCTGTTGACGTCAGTTGTACGGCAATACGTGCGGCATGTTCCTATCTTTTTTTGTCACACATGCGACCTGTTTTCTCCCTCATAAGTGTGGTTGTCTTTCTCTCTCCTCTCACACATGTGGCCTCCTCCTTGGCAAAAAATCAAAAAGACCAAAAACCCTAGGCCATATTTGCCAAAGTGGAGAATTTCCTTGCTGAAAATTGCAACCCCCAATCTCCTTGGCAAAAGTGCTTACTCACTCATACCAACACCATAATGACAAGATAAAATGTCACAATGTCTCCTCACATTGTCTCTCCTTTTATAAAAGTCCAAAGTGAGTTTAGAAGCCCTTAACTTACTTTAAATAGCCCTCCACTAAACTCAACATTAAATTAGACTTGTTTATTCCTCCATGTAAGTGTGAAGCCCAAACATGTGGTTGTGAAGACCCAACACAAGCCCCCACTCCAAACAAAAAGGGTTTCACAAAAACAAAAATGCAATGTGAGTGCCAACAGAGATTCCCACATGCCCGACACCAAGGCCAATGTGAGAATACATGTCCAGTGTTACAAAAAAATCAACATTCAAAAGAACAGTTTATTTCTCATCATAGAATGCTATGAATATTTTTTCCCTCATGTAAATAGCAGTGGGAAAATTGTCCTTGAAAAGGTAAGCAATATTCATAAAACATTTGTGTTATAGTCTGCATGATTAGCATTTTAAGGGGACGCCTCTCTCAAACTTCAAGGTGTTTGAAGGTAAGACCATAGTTATCAAATTTGATCACCAATCGTACAAAGAATATAAAGTTTGAACCCACTGCCATTCCCAACACTAATGGTAAACTGCAATTGCATAGACCTGTAAAGGGTACCAAGGTTTCACTTAGATAGATATGTCAGCTTACACAGGTTTGCACCTCTTATTGTTTTTTGGCCATTCTTATTCTAATCTTGCAGGGAAAACACTTTCTGGGTTGAAATATTTTGCAAGAGTATAGTACAGCTGAGAACCTTATGAATTCAAAGCAAAGGTCTAAAGTTTGCAAAATATTTAGCAATTAGCAAGTTTGATTTTCAATATATTTGTTAAAACATTATGATTTGGTGATAATTCACCAACAAAGTTTTCCCTAGTGCAACCCACAACCTAAGTCACAAGGGTCGTCGAACCTCAAGCTTGAGGTTTGAAATTCGGTGAACCCCATAAAAAAATCGAGGTTCGTTCAGGTTCGTCGAACCTCAAAGGCGAACCTAATGCCGAACCCAAACGAATTCGAACCCGTATATAGAAAAATGTATATAGTCGAACCTAAAGCCGAATCTCATTCAAACCTTATCAGAAAATTTGAACCCAAATCGAACCTGATCGTTGTCAAACCCGAACTCGAACCCGAACCATGTGACTTAGCCCACAACCCAAAATTTGAAGACAAGATTGAGGAAGGGATGTGGGGGTAATACAATATGGGTACAGATACAAAAGCACCATTTATTCTTAGGATTCAATTGAACTATATATTGTTGAAACTAGAAGGAGCTACTAATTTCATAGATTTATTTTATATGAAAGCTCATCTCACGGATGCTATGAGAACATCCTGTCTTTCGATACATTTTCAGAGCATTAAATACTCCACACGGCTAATCCGTACAAAGGATATTTCCTAATGTTGGACAATGGAAGCCCCCCATGTGCAGTTATTGGAAATTATTTTCCCAGATAGTTATTGGAAACTACAAAGCAAATAGTTCATGTTTCTAGGTAAGTGATGGGAATTAACTCAAAAAAAAAGATGATGATATGTGATCCTTTCTGTTCAATTTAGTTCTTACTTCTGCTCACACTTGATTTGCCACACAATAAAAAAAGAGCAAAAGTAGACCAAAAAATATTACAAAACTCCTCTAAACAACATCAAAAAAACGCAACTGGGGAAAACAAATCATGTATTTTGTCTTTTAGATTTTTGTATAAATCTACTATCTCATCCCTGTTGGACATGTTAATATAAATAAACTCTTTATTTTTCCTGGAAATAAATAAATACATATATAAAATATCACGAAAGGTAAGCGAGGTCAATGAAAGCAGGGAGCCACTATTGCCCCTACAGTGGAGCCCTTGATTAGCAGAAGCCACCATGGTCATTAAGTCAAGCCAGGTGGTCACATGCCAATGGCCCCTGCAATGGAGCCCTTGATTAGCAAAAGCCACCATGGTCGTTAAGTCAAGCCAAGTGGTCACATGCCCCTATAAAGTGTATGGAAACCCTCGCCTCTTGATAGGTGTTTAGTGCTTGGTACTTAGTCAAACAAAGTTTCCTAAAGTTTCCAATACCCTATTCTTATGAAAAATATAACTTGTAGTTACACTTCATTTCCACTGAAATATTGCCATAGATGACACTCCCAAAGAATACCATAGTTAGCAGCTTCTGTTAGCTTTTAGGGTAGCTCGAACAAGTACTTCCGTGTTGGTAGTGCCGAGCGACACTCTCTAGATTGTTAAAGTGGCTTTTATGTAATGACTAAAGTGACTTTTGTAAGGTTGAGTGCCTTGAGTGATTTAAGTCCATCTCAACGAAAGATTAAGTCGTGACTGTTACATCGTGAGATCCAAAATCTAATCTTGGCCATTCGGATCTAGGGTTAGGGTTTTAGTCATTAGGGGATTATAAAAGCAAATCTAAGGAAAGTGAGGCACACAATGATTGCATAGGTGCAAGAGGGAGTCTTGTTGATGTACTTGTGTCTAAGTGGGCAGTGTTGAGTAAGTGTGCAAAGGAGCAACAAGGAGATAGCAGCCAAGTGGGCTAGGCTATTGTTGCATTGTAATTCCTTTGATGGGCCATTATCCCAAGACGGGAACCCAGGATTTTATCTAATAAAATCAAACTCAGAATTAGTTTCACCGCAAAGGTTTTTCCATGGTTGTTTACCCAAATCTCGTGTGCGATGTGTGTCTGGTTTATGTGTTAATGCTTATGCATATTTTTTCATTGAGTAACCTAGTTGTGCTTTAGTTCAGTAAATGTATTTTGCTTGGAATCAACTGCCATGCATTGGGTTTGCTGGAAATTCAACATGGTATCAGAGCAAAGGTTCTGAGGAAGCCAAGTTCCTTGCATGAAATCAAGATTTGAGCAACGAAAAAAGTCTGCAGGAAAATTTTTCCACAGGCTACGAGTTTAACTGCGGGGTTATTTATTTAAAAAAAAAAAATTGAAAGGCACGGTAGGTACAACCACACCGTACTAGTGTATATCTACAGGATTGAGAATTGGTCGATGTAGTGGGTGTTGAGATCGTGTTGCAGGCAAGTTGTGAGATTGGTTGGCTGGGAGAGTGGTTGTGGGCTCGTGAACTAAGGCCGAGGGTGTATAGAAGCTCTTCCACTAGCAAAGATCCAGAAAAAAAAAGCGAGTTGCCAGACTGCTACTGACGTCGTCGTGTAATCAGGTCGTGGGTTGGGTTCATGGGGTCGTTGTGTGGTCGCGCGAGCATAAATAGTCACCAGCCGCCAAAGTTGAAGTGACGACAGAATTGTATGTCCACATGAGGAGCTAAGTGTCGGGAAAATTAAATTGCAGCAGACTGCGGGTGCTAGAGTCAACAGCATAGTCTACTCCGTGGGACGGCTGAGGTAACATCGTTAAAAAGAAAAGGTCGTCGTGGATTTGAAGCAGTAGCTGGAGGAGTTTGTAGTGGTAAACCCAACGGATCGAGGGAACTGAGATCCACATGTAGCCGCCAGTCGTGGCAGAGTGGGTCGTGCAACGGTTAAGGTGGAGCTGAGGAGATCGTTGCGGCAGCTGGTGCGACCAGAAGCAGACTTGTGGAGCAGGAGGCAGCAGCTGGTGGGAGGAAAGTCACTATGGAGGAGACAGCAACCGCCAAGAAAGCAAACGCGTGGGCAGGAGTTGTCGCACGAGTGTAGGAAAGTGTCTAGTGGTACAGGTTGAGGACGCCTAGGCAAGGAGAGGGTTCAACCAACCAAAGGCATCCGCCACAACAGCTAAAGACACCACCAACTAAATCGCAACAGAGGAGAGCGAAGAAGAGGGGGCAGTTGTGGGGTGTTGCGACTGCCAGACAAGATCTATCATCATCTACAGAACAGCCACCAGCCGCCAGTTGGGTCATGGACAAACCACCAACAGCTGCCAACGTGGATTGCAAGCCGCAGAGGGATGAAAATTTGCTTAGAACAGCCCAGCAGGGGCGTAGAAGCTTCTGAGTAGTCGCAAAGAGTGCGGAGGCCCCGGGAAGCACCCAGGCAAGGTGCCCCGGGCAGCAAGCATAACTTTCGAGCAACAGACTGTTACAGTCGGGCAGTGCCCAGAAAAGCTTCAAGTAGCCCCCCCCCCCAAAAAAAAGGACTCGGGCAACAGCAGGAGGCTACAGGTAGCCTTGGGTAGGAGTCCGGGAAACAGGTCCAGGAGGCCAAATTTGAGAAGGTTGCCTAGATGGCAGCTTTGGATTATCTCACCATATGACAGGAACGAGGTCGGTGTTCCTTAGTATTTCAGAGACGGGCTCAGACTTGCATGTGGGCAGTGGGGTCGATATCATGCATGTAGTGAAGGGGGTTGGATGGGTCAGATTCTAGCTAGAGTCAGGTGGTTCTCTGGAGGTGGAAGGAGTGATATATGTCCCAGGGCTGAAGTTGCTCTCAGTATCAGCCTTTAGAACATGGGGTATGCAGTTACGTTTGAGGATGGACAAGTACTCATACATTCAGAGGGAGCAGATACCCAGGATGCAACAGTGAGGCTTGGCATCAGGGAGGGTATGATATATAGGTTGTTGGGACAGCCTGTGTGTGGGTCCAAGGGGATCTTGGATCATAGATCAAATCAGAGTGCAGTTGTAACATCCCCCGGCCACCCTCGTCGGGGACAACGCCACTACTCCAAAACCAACTCTGCTCCGATACCAATTTGTAACTTTCCCAGCCACCCACAAGTTGGACCATGCTACCTCAGACACGCAGGGTCTACAGCTCTGTTATAGCTAATTAAAACTATCCATGCCCATACATAGAACTGTTGGGCTATGGCAGATAGAGTTCTTTGCGGAATAATTCAGATATAAACTTAACAGAAATAAACAGAGATAACATGAAAGCATACATGCAGCGAAACACATTATATTATTATAAGATACACAGACATGCACTAAAATACATCATTAACCACTAAGCACAGAAATGATACTTATCTTTTAATTGTAGTGCACCGACTGTGTGCAGACCTTCCATGAACCTCCAAGCCTTAGACCGCACTGCTCATCACTCTCAGCAGTGGGTCACCCCCGAGTTGGGACTAGACTCCATCGGGCAAAGGAATCCTAGGCTAGGCAAGGACAACAGGAAGTTGCACCAATCTACGGGAACGATTTCCTCCAAGGAACCACTTACGCCCTCCTCTCACAGACTCTCATTCCCCACATGTCTATCCCACCCCAAGAGTATACACCTTCACTGTCACACAGTCCATCGATTGCTCCACCTCCCTTCTAGGAATTCAGCAACAGACTGGACAGGAATTCTTCAAGCTTTGTGGCTACTACTGGACTTTGTCCAGCAGAAATCACTTCCTCAGCAAACTCTCCCACCTAGAAAGAGTTGCTCACAAGCCTGACAACCTGCCTCTTCAAACCACAACAACAAATCTGGTAAGGCAAGGGAACGACTCAGCAAATTACAAAGGTTCATAATGGCGGAAATGGCTCTGGCTGCGTGCTTGTTCAGTGTGTGCGTGAACTGCACAAGGGATGGCAAGAATAATGAGGATGAACTCGTGGGGAAAATGGCCAGACAAAACATAGGCAACCTGCAGGGTACAGGTTCACCAAATATCAGTTCGGCTCGTTGTAGAGGGTCGAAATGGTTGAGGATTCAGCCATGGCATTCCTGGTTTTACTGCTCCCTGCTGGTTGCATGCGTGAGTGGAAGGAATGGAAAAAAGGATCCCCAAACAGTCAAAATCCCCACATATAATTGCATGTGCCTGAGATGACACATGGCGCTCATGAAGCATGTTCCTCTCCATTTGGAAGTCGTTCCCCTTCCCCAAAGGAACTTAGGATAAATTCATATCCTCCTTACAGGATTTAGAATAATAATATATATTATTCCCTGGGATTTAAGCTCTTAAGCTTAGCCCCTTTTTCCAGCCTCTCAGCCCCCTCTCTTACCCAACCTAGTGGAGCCTAGTCCCCCATACTCTTTCATCCTGGTCGATCTACACGCATTGATGCTTTTATATTAATTATTTGAATATTTACATATACAAAACAGGCTCTTGGCCGTAGCATCCTAGGCTCTCTGGGCCAACTATCACATAAGCCTCCTAGCTTAACATTTCTTGGCTCACCATCCTATGAAACATGTTTACAATTCCTGATTAAAAATTAGGGGCTCGGCCTTGGGGTATTACAATCCCCTCCCCTTATTTTTGCACTGTCCTCGGTGCAATTCTTTTACACCATATTAGCAAGATTTTCAAAATCTTAAAAAAGATGTGGGTATTCTGCCCGCATTGCATCCTCATGCTCCCAAGTAGCGTCCTTAGGACCGTACCAAGTCCACTGGACCTTTACAAGCTCTATGGCTCGATTCTGGAGCTATTTGACTTTCCGGTCCAGAATGTGTACCGGATGCACTTGGATAGAGCCTTCTTGCTCCACCTGAATCACATTCCAATTAATTGCATGATTAGCATCAGGTATATATTTCTTGAGCAATGATAAATGGAATACATTATGAACAGACATAGATGCAGGTAATGCAATCATATAAGCTATTGGACCAATCTTC
>ML816572.1:34870-45862 GCA_009831015.1 Picea engelmannii
CACCCCAAGCGATTATTGGTTCTTTCACTCTGATACAAAATTAAGTTATAACATACTTGGGCATAAATTTCCAAGTGATTCCCTCATTCATATCCTAATTAGAGTGGAATTCCCCAAGAACATACTTTTGGGTATTAATGGGGTTGTCATAATTTGTAAGTACTTCTCTTACTCTTATTCAAATAGGGTGCACCACAAGTGGTTCCATTGTTATTATATTAATTCTTGTTTAAATCCCAAGAACATAATTTTAGCACTAACTAAAATGCAAATTCATTAAGTTGTTGTCTCACTCCTATATATGTAAATTAAGGTGTGCCCCAAGCATGTCTTTTACTTCTATACTACTTAGGGTGAAATTCCCCAATGACATACTTTTGGGTATCGATAGGGGTATAAGTTACCAAATGGTTCTTTCACTTCCATACAAATTAGTAGTTTCATAAATCCTATACTAATTAGGTTGTAAGTATTAACAATATACTTTTAGGTACTAATTGGGGTGAAATTCCCAAGTGACTTTTTAATACATAGTACCCTTTTTATAAATATCATAATTGGAAATATGTTTGAAGATAGTCAAACCAACTTATCAAAATATGGAATGTACTTTCAATGAAAAATTAAAAATTTTGGAATGTACACATGTGCCAAGTTTGTTTAAAAACAATGTAATGGTATTCCATCTTCAATTATTCATTCATGATCGACTTTGGACATTTTCCATTTTCTAACATTTTATTTATTTATTTTTATTGAACTTCTATTAACTTTATGTGCGCTGCACATACCAAATGACTATATTGACAACTCATGACATCTGACTGGTAGTCTTGAAAGTGAACATGAGTATCGGTTTGATGGGTTTCTTGAAAAAAATATCCTTACAATACAATGGATCTTCTTTCATATATAAAACCGTTATCATCAAAATCTTCTAATAGCCTCATCTTTTGTTCCGTGCATCGCATCAAATAATATTTCACGTTTTCAGTGTTGTCTATAAGTGCAACCATGGGAAAAACATATCCTGTAAATAATTGGATGTATTGGACAACAAATAATTCATGGTAGATTATCACACAAGTATGTATCTACAAGTTATTTGAAAAAATTTAAACATAAAATTTTTACCTTCTCTAACAAGATCAAAAACTCTATCACCATCAACTGACACTATAGTTTCAATTGATTCCATCTCCTCTGAGCTTGCAAGTGGAATTTTCTTTTTTACATTAAGTTCAGTATGTCTCCAAGCTTTAACATATCCTGCATTTTCATTCTTGCAAATATCTATGGATTCTGTGTCCTCTATGCAAATTGAACAAAAACAAGAGTCATTTCATCTATCAAATGCAAACCCATTTTGAAAACATTTTGTTTTAACTAAATGTATTTTTCTTGTCCCAGGTGTTGTACTGGCGTCATATGGGATTGATCTATTTACATCTTCGATTCCAACATACCAAACAAACCTACACAAGACAAGAACTTGTTAACTTGAAATCTCTTAAGAAAATGATTGAAGATTGAATATAAATTTGAACGTGTTCAAATTTATATATCCTGTGCACATACATGTAACATTTATGCATAGACACACCTGCGCACATCCCTTGACGGATTATATTCATGTCTTAGCGCCATGTTGCACCATTCAAAAAGTTTTTTAGCATATTCAAATTGATCGGCATGAGGGTTCAAATGATACCTTCAAAGTGCTCATTTTATACATGCCCCTGCACCGTCGT
Organism: Picea engelmannii; assembly: GCA_009831015.1. Classification (NCBI taxonomy): domain Eukaryota; kingdom Viridiplantae; phylum Streptophyta; class Pinopsida; order Pinales; family Pinaceae; genus Picea; species Picea engelmannii. Next base: position 36,622 of record ML816572.1, read on the forward strand.
GCTCTCCTTTTCCATGACCAGTCTCAAAAAAATTCCAACAATATGTAATGTTTAATTTTTTATGAAGACAACATAACCAATAGAATGATTGTGCAGATTTGAACTGACCCGCACACCCATCGGATCATATCCAATGTCAATCGAATCTAATTTCACGTTCTTTCAATGAATCATAAATTTATCAAAACAATGTTGTACATAATGTGTGTCATGTGCTCAATCATCACTTCTATAGAAGTGATATTCTTTAATAACATGTCGATTGTCGTTGGAGATTTCTATGTTTGGAAGACTTTGTTGAGCATGTCTATATAGAACGTGGACAAATATTGTGACTTGATCATAATGATAATATTCGCTTTGTATTTCTTTTTGTGCAGCGAATGTGTAATTCTCTGCATAATCAACTACAGACAAAATTGTCCCTGGTAGAAACACTCCACGGGATTGTTTGAATTATAGATCTTGCCATTGAGCTCTATGTGAATGCTTGGTGTAATTATAGATTTCTTCATCAAACTTCTTCAAAAATTCTACCACGCTGATATTATTTACCTTCAAATCAATCCTTTTAGAAATAACATTTGAAGAATGTGGAGCTGTGTTGCTCATATATTCATATCTCTTCCAATTGACTCTTATATTATAAAATGATTGATCATTCATATCAATATGATACTTTGAATGAAACAAACTTAGATTTCCACAACAATCACATTTCTTTCCACCAACACATTTGTTTTTGTAAAATAAATTATCATATTCTCTTTCACATAGAATTTCATATATAAAAACATGGAATGTGGAAGGAGGAGGTGAATATGGCCATAATGTTTTACCAAAATAAAAAAAAGTGTTGTAATACAACTCAAACTCCACACGATAACGACAACAACATGTGCCACGGACAATGATGGGTCTAACAAACCATGGTTTTTGTTGCACAAATGTATTGATGAAAATTTTAACTTCTTTGTGCTCTTCTTTGAACTTATTAAACAAATCTATTTGTGTCATTCACAATATATGTTTTGGATATTATTCATATTGATTTCATGCTACTCTTCATCAAAACACATCCTTTGTATGTGGTGAAACATGAGATTCTTCCAACCAACAATTACGGGCCAATTATTTAACATTTTCTACAAGTCTGTCTTTGTAGGGTTGTCTAGAAATCACTGTCCAACAAGCCAATTCATCATTTACATCTATTTGGAAATTAAATTTTCTATGTTTGTGCAATGCTTTTCTTGACATTTCCATAGTTTTTACCATGTGTCGTGTCAAACGATCTTTTATATTACTAGATGAAACAACTGTTGTTTGTATTTCTCTATGTGCAACACATACATCTTCTTTTCGAGATTTTCCAAAAGCTTTTAATACACTAGTTATATTGTTAAAGACATTCTATGTCACCTTTGTATCCTTTGTCGAATTTTGAATACCCAATAATGATGTAGCTTCTTTTAACTTTCTTGACTTCATTAGACAAAGTAAAAGTTGAGATTGTATTGTTACTGATTCATCTTTGAAAAAAATATTATACATATTCTTAGTTCGATATCTTATATAATGTTTAGATTCTTCCCAAATTTGTCAGTATCAACATTTTCTAATATTTAATCATCAATGTTGATAGATTCTCCTGCATATTTCAATTTAAAGTTTATATTAAAAAACATAACATGAACATAAATTCACTAAATTATATATATTTGAGTGTTCATCTTGTATTATCTAAATTTATGTACATACATATAGGTGATTCGTCTTCTGCTTCAATTTTGGTTTCAACATCTTCTGCTTCAATTTCGGTTTCAATGTCTTCTTTGACATTATGAGACAAATCTATTTATGTTTTTTGAAAAACATCAATTTGTAATTACAATCAATTATATTAAATTTACAATATTTTAAATTTGAATTCTATACTTTAAATTTTGTCCTTTCTGAATACAGTCCCAATGTGTGTCGTGTGATCGATCATCATATGTGCATGCATACCTGGTTGAACTTCTTCTTGTCGAAAATCTCTATTGACATTATCATCGTTTCTTTCTCGAATATTTTCACGTTCTTGTTTCTTTCTCCGATGAAGCTCTTTCCTTTGTTCGATTTGGCGAGTATCATCTCGAGTGTGATCATATTTTCTCTTGCACAAACTTTTGTTTCCCATGAATTTTATAGTTATCTGTAAAATATATTTCAACAAAGACTTCACCTTGAAAAAATGCTCAACATTTATCTTTCAACATATAAATTGTTATTCCAATAAAAACTTGAACAAACATCAATTACCTTATTCAACAAAAACCAAAAAGGTGATTCGAAACTTTGTTTAAGTGCTCTAGAAAACCACCATGTATCGATATCGATCATCCGATTAAGCCTATGGAACAGAGGGAAGTAATAAAGAAATAAAAGAATATAGCTACAATCAGTAATATAAATGCTTTGAAATCCCTATCATCGAGCTTATATCTGTCTGTCCATCCGATGAATTATGTTAAATGTGTTTGGCCGAAATCCTATTTATACAATTGGGCGTGAAATGAAATGATATGACGTGTCTTTTCATTTTTCCGTCTGACATAATTCTTTCAACATTCTTTCGACTGAAAGAAGGTTTTTTCGACCGAAAACCTTGGAAACCATTCAATTTTGACGGTTTCCTTTAGATTTTATTCTTTTGTCCGAAAGATTATTTCGGCCGAAAACATGAAATTGGGACTAAAAACAAAAACCACAGAGTTGCCCCAAGCTTACCCGAACTTCGGAGGTTGCAGACTCTTGAAAATACTGAGAATTTGGTTTCGAAAATGACACCACCATTTCCAAAATTGAATCTACTTTCAATTCCTATAATTTGTTTTCATTTTCTTTATTTTTATGTAATTTTATTTAATTTTAAAAAAAAATCACTACATAAGATTTTCAGTAGACATTATGATTCGGTGAAATGAAATATCTGTCTCTCTAAAAATATAGAGTGAAGAATTTGGAAAAAAATATATTCACAATCCTTAAATTGTTCTTTTCAAAAGGGTATATTTAGATTTTAGTTTTAAGTAAAAATTAAGATAGATACAACGTGTAGAAAAACATGTGTTTAAAATATGCAACGTTTTCAGCTTGGTCAACTTCAAAAAATTCTAGAAATTATAATATTCATCCGCTAGATTCAAAATTATAGTCATAATAAAATAGAGTCACTGTAGATTGTTGCAGTATATTTCGTTTCTTAAAAAAATAATTTTAATAATAGATACATTGTTGTAGAAAAAAGTAGCTCATTATCATTCATTTAATGTTTAAGGAACATACTGTTAAACAATTGTCAAATTGACATATCAAATCGTGATAAAAAAAATTTGAAAAATAGTCAATTGAAAGCTAACAAAATTCTTCACAAGTTTTGTTTTTACTGTAAAGTGAAATTCTAAATAAAAAAAAATACTTATGTATGTTGGAAGTTGAAGAACTTGTGAAAATATAGTTTTTTTTCTCATAAAACAAGCAAAAGTGTAACACATCTTCATGATTTCACCCATGATCTCTTCTTATATTAGGATAAAATGTTCTTATATTAGGCCAATATTCTTTGGAATATAAGACCTAAAGTATCCCAAGTACCTTTCTCAAATGTTCTACATGCTCCTCCATACTTTTACTAAAAATCAAGATCTCATCAAAATAAACTATGATAAATTTTCCAATGTGCAATCTAAACATTTGATTCATTGTTCGCATGAAGGTAGTTGAGGAATTGGATAATCCAAATGAATCACCATCCACTCAAATAAACCATCCTTGGGTTTGAAAGAAATCTTCCACTCATCACCTTCATGAATTTGAATATGATGGTATCTAGTTATGAGGTCAATCTTGGAGAAGATCTTAGCACTTGAAAAACAATCTAGTAATTCATCCAATCTTGGTAGCGGATATAGTTGCTTCACAATGATTTTGTTAATGGTTCTATATTCCATACATAATATCCATTTTTTTCATCCCTTACTGGGAGAGATTAGGATAGGTGTGGCACATGGGCTCATTCTTTCCCTTATAAATCCATTTTCCAATAATTATGTAATTTTCCTCCTCATTTTCTAGAGGAGTCATCCTATTTAGAGCCTGATTTGGAAGTTTGGCATCAAGAACTAGATCAATTTGACGGGTAATATCTCTTGAAGGTGGTAAACCAATTGGTAGGTTGGATGGTGACGAATGTGGATAATGTTGAAGTAATTTATGCACCTCTAGTAGGATTGTTTGTTGATATAATTTCTTTTTTTTTCCGAAGGTATAGCAGATAGAAAATATCACCCTTGGATTCCTTGGAAAACTTCTTCCAAACCATTTTGATCAAGGTTATAACTATTAATTCATTTGATTGTTCTCATATAAAAGGATTCAAGATACAATGTTTTCCTTCTTGTTGTATCTCATAGGTGTTTTCTCTTGCATGGTGAACTACATTTTCGTCATATTGCCAAGGTATACCCAATAGTAAATGGAAAGCATCCATTTTCACTATGTCACATAACACTTTTTTCCATAAGGACCAATTTTGAAGTCAACAAGGAAATATTGATTTACAAGCACACTATGATCATTTTTTCAACTAGGAAATACTATAGGGATGTGATTTTGGAATGAAAGCAAGTTATATTTTTTTCACCATTTCTATACTTACTAGATTATTGGTAGATCCTATAGATCTACAATCACCTTGCACACCTTGCCATAACACTTGCATTTTTTTTTTAAAACTCTTCCTCTTCCAATCTACTTCTAGGGTTGCTTTGTTCCCAAATATTAAGGTCCTCCTCAACATCATTTTTTGTCCTCTCTCTCTCTCTGCGTCAACTTCTTATGTCAAGATATCTTCTCCTTCTCTGTCTTGGGTTACCATCACCCTTTTGGTATTTTGAGGACAATATATAGCCTTATGGGGTTCACTACATATAAAACACTTCAAAAAATTTGAACTTTTAGAAAATGGTCTCCCTTGTCCCCTATTATCGGAGGCTCCCCTACCTTCCAAGCCTCTCTTAATAGTATCCATTGGTTCTTATTTGTTGGTAGGATTGTAAGAAATTCCTCTTCCTCTACTCAAATTCTTTCCACCCGATTTGATTGTTTCTTTACCTCACCTATTTAATTTTTCCTCTTCTTTGAAGTCGAGTTGATAAGTTTCATCCACATAGTTCACTTTGAGTAGGGAGAACTCAAATTGGAGTTGAAATATAAGGCATTGATGTATCTTACATTTGCATGCTCATCATCCTCATTCAAACTAATCCTGATTTTTAACCTCAAAAATTATTCAATAAAATAAGGTATAGATAACTCCTTGTATTTTAGATATAGATACTCCCTAAAAAGCCTTCACTGGTAATCTGAGGGAATAAATTTAGTCTTCAAAAGTTTTAGTATCTTTGTCCATATTCTAATCTTCTCTTTCCCTTCTCTTTTCCTAACATTATGGAGGTTCTCCCACCATAGAGTAGCATGAGTCTTCATTTTTTATGATGAAATTTTGACCTTTCATGGATTAGTTTCCTCAATTCCTTCCATATCATAGTATTTCTCTAACTCTTGAATTCAATCCATGAACAATTTTGGATTCAATTAACCTTTAAAATAAGGGACTTCAACCTTAACTCTCATTCCTTGTTTGGATATATCTTGAATGATCTTCTCCATGGGATCTATAGTTCCATCCTGACCCCTTTGAACTTCTATTTATTCCTTAGAATCCTCATGAGGCACCTTATACTCAATTGCCTCTAACCTTCGATGTAGTTCTTCTTGTATATTTTCTCTCCTCCTTGCATTTCTCTTTCCTCGTCTTCCCTAGTTTAGATGGAATCCCCTTTGGGAAATCATGGTTTACTTTGATCCCAGTCTATTGTAGTCACCTATGCTACAGGGAATTGACAAAACTGAAAAGAACAACTTTTAAACTTAGTCAGAAAACAATTCATTCACATAGAAAATCATCCATATTACTCAAGAAAAATCCTTATTGAAGTACAAAACATTACCACTGACTAACCCCCATCAAAAGTAGGGAATGTAGGCCTAAAAAACACTCTCTCAACTTCAAGGGATGTAGTCCCAATTTTTCTCCCCAAGAACCCAACACTAAAGCCCTAAAAAAAATTGCTTAAAATCTTTCCAAATCCATTTTAATAAATTTTGATAATTGTTATAGTTTAATATATACACACACACACACACACACAGACACACACACAATTTCAATTTACACGTTTTAAGAATTAAATAAACTTGAATACTAACATTCCTATTTTAAAAATGTCAATATTAAAATATTCATATTTTAAAATCGTTGAGAAATGAATATATATCCATCAAATTTAATCACTTCAGTTAAGGAGAAAATGAATAAATACCCATCAATTTTAATTATTACCATTGTATATGAAAAGATCATAAGAAGACGGTGATTATGTCGATAGGCATACACCTATTGGAAATTACCAGAATTAATGGCCTTTTAATTACATATGGGTTTTAATGGACACAATTTCATTTCTCTAAATATTCTTCATTGTCACAATGAATGAAAGGTTGTGATTTCAAGCATTAACTTCCTTGCATGAGAAAACCTGTCAGTTCATCATTAAAATGGTTGAATAAGGTGATTAAAATAACAATGTTGTTTTACTGCATTTAGGTTTCTTACTATGCTTTGGTTTTTTAGGTTTTTTACTGCATTTGGGTTTTTTCTATTTAGGGTTTTTTTGCTGGGATGTCATCCCACTTCCCTTACCATGTGTTATTTGATATATGAGTGGGGCAGTGCCATGGGTACATGTCGTGTGGTATCTAAGTGGGTTCCTTCTGCTCCACCTTTCTACCAACCTAGATGTGTTTTTACCAGCTTTCTGCATTCTTTTACCAATGCACTCCACCATTTTACCAATCATGTGTGAGTGGACACCTTCCGCTCCACCTTTCACGCCACAATAGCTACAATATAATTTCCTATCAGCATTAATCAACCATAGGTTATGTGGTTGTGTTTGTATAATAAAATTTAAATAGATAAGTGATGGTTGTCGATGGAGAAAATACAGGAAAACATCGTCAAGAAACAATCCATATTTGAGATCTTATTATAAATATACTATGGAACCTTGTTGCACAGTTAAAAAAAATGGTTCAATTTCATCCTTTTCCATAAAGAAATATACTCATGCTACCCTCATTAACTATCAAATACATACAAGCTTGTTTACTAATATAAATATGTTAAAATGATAGCAGATTATGAGAAGGTTCACATATTCTCTCAAGAATCGACGATTTTATTAACAACCCATGAAGGAGAACACTCTCATTTTCTAAGTCCTTTTGATATGGTTGTTATGCATGTTTGCTCGTCCAACCAGCTCACTGGTGAGGAGAGGAATATATAAAATTTTGTAGTAGGAAACACATTTAGACGACACATTTCCAGACTATCGACCTCGAGCTCGTTTCCCACAATCACTCTCGACCTCACAGAAAACCGACCCAATCCAAGATTACAGTTGTATCCTCGACATTTAGCGACAAGCAGCTTCCAACACTTGCTTCCACCGTCTAACGATATCATTTAGGTAGTGGATCATAATAAATCACTCATCAATCATGGATTATGTGGCGTGGCATCTATAACGACAGATCCTAACTTCATTGCAACCTTGGTTGTAACCATGGTTGGCTCTATGCTCAATCTGTGTGCTCCACTCCAAGGGATTCTCGATTTCCATCAGGGCACTCAATGTAGTGATAGTTCAAGTCAATATGGATTTGTATAAATATTTGTGAAGATTTCATACGTCGATAGCATTCTCACTACCCTCAAATCCTTTGCTTGTATTATTACACTAATAGGCATCTGCCTATTGGAATTGATGGATTAATCAACCTTTTAACTTACAAATTCTAGTCTTATGATCATAAATATGTTGGTATATGCCTCAAATCAATGAATGAGATTTAATGTTCATAACTTATTATATTTAATGTTCATAAATTTATTGCATTTATGAATGCATCCTTTAATCTATTTATTTTTTCACATTTACTTAATCACATTAAGAAACTACTTCATGACCACCTAATTTCCACGTTCAGATGATTAGAAAGGATTAATATCTATATAATGATTTATTTCCATGCGTGGGTGATTAGTAGGCACTACCTCATGCTTCATGCCTCATTTCCACTCATTGCAAGTCTCATATTGGAGCACACATTTCATTTTGTTTTTTATGGGTGTGAAGCATTCCATGGAAGATGTTTCAATTAATGCACGTGATGTCATTTTTGGATGACATTTCAAATTTTATCTCATCTCCCAGATGAATCAAAGATGAGTATACAAGTGATTTAGAGACTCATAGTTGATTTCAATGATCTTACCACTCCACTGTCGAGAGAGATCTAGTTGAGGGATCAAGTCTAGACAACTACGTAAAAGGATGTACCAAAAGACATAGCTACATGGATGGATGCTAGTCAAGAACACTCAACTCTAGTCAACACAATGAACCATTGGAAACACTGTGATGACTCCAAGTATGAAAATGTGTGGCTAGGGAAAGAACCCTAGTGGATAGGTTTTGAATTTTTCTCTGAATTTTCTCAATTTTTGGATTCGAGGGGTAGAGATAAATATTAGGGCATAAAACCCCCACTGTCACATTGGTCCTAACATCGTTGGTAGTAATTGATCTGGACAAGGAGGATCAGATGGTTCCTATGGACGTCTTGTCGATAAAACCTCTTAGACCGACTTCATCTTTCCCGCACACTCCTCTGTGATGTAAGGAGATGAATTGATCGCCCTGCATTAGATGAATATATGTAACAATGTATTTAAAAATATCATTAAATATACATATATCATTAGTAATAATGAAAACCTGAATTAGAGTTCATTTCTATAGTTTCAATTTCATACATTCAACCACAAATTAGTTGGGAAAAAACTAAATATTGTGTACCCATGCCAAAAGAGAGTTAGATATGTCATCTCTAAAAAATGAGACTCCTTTATTTAAAACTAGAAATTCTACCCAAAAATTTGAATTTCCAAACAATGTGGGGGAATAATAGGAAGAGCTTCAAATTGTGAATATATTTTGTAATTTACAAGACATGCATGCTTTTTATGGATTTACAAAATATGGATTTACAAGAAATGAATACAAGA
>ML816573.1:0-24002 GCA_009831015.1 Picea engelmannii
GGACTTGGTGGATTCCTTACTCAAAATGGACATGTAACTGGTTATGAGTTCAGAAAGCTTAAAGAACATGAGAGGAACTATGCCACACATGACTTGGAACTTGTTGCCATTGTTCATGCACTCAATATGTGGAGGCATTATCTCATGGGGAAGAGATTTGAATTAAGAACTGACCATAGTGATCTGAAATGTCTTTTTGAACAACCAACTTTGAATGCCAGGCAAATGAGATGGCTGAAATTTTTAAGTGAATACAATTTTGACATCAAGCATATCAAAGGAAAAGAAAATAAATGTGTTGGTGCACTTAGTAGAAGAGTACATCTCATGCATGATACAACCATTAACATGCATCAATCAGATTTAAAGTGCATAATTTTATATGTTGTTGTAACAGATCATCATTACCTACATGTAAAAGAAATCTTACAATAGGAAAAGGAACATCAGAAAATTAAAGAGTACAATATTAAGGAAGATGGATTACTTATGCATAAAAATATATAAAAATAGTAGACACCTCTAGACTACTTATTCCTAACAGGGAATACTAGAGGTAATGGATAAGCCATCTAAGAGGGAAGATTACTTGCACTTGGTTTATTTTTCCTATAATAATGGGTATCAAGCTTCATTGAAAATGAGCCCATTTGAAGCTTTGTATGGTAGGAAATGCAATACTCTAGTGAGTTGGGACAACCCAATAGACATAGTGGTACTTGGGCTAGAATTGCTCAAGGATATGGAAGACCATATGGTTAGAATTAGGAAGAATTTAAAGGCAACTCAAGATAGACAGAAAATTTATGCAAATAAGAACATGATAGCTAGAGAATTTAAAGTGGAGGAGCATGTGATTTTGAAAATGAAACCCAAGAAGAGCTCATTGAAGTTGGGTACTTTTGCAAAGCTAACAACCAGATTCTGTGGTCCATTTGAGATATTGGATAGAATAGGAATAGTTTTATACATGTTTGCATTGCTTGCTTCCATGAATGTGCATAATGTATTTCATGTCTCTTTGATAAAAAAATTATGTACATGATCCTAACCATGTTGTTGATTCGCATCTAATTCAAGTAGAGACATAGGGATAATTTCAGGTCTAGCCAGTGCACATATTGGACATAAAAGTCAAAATGCTCTGGAATCGAGTTATAGAGCTGGTAAAAGTTCAATGGACCTTCTATGGTCCTGAAGATGCTACTTGGGAGCATGAATATTCCATGCGGGAAGAGTACCTGCAACTTTTTGAATAAATTATGAAATTTTGATTTATGTTTTGTATGTGCACTTAAGACAGTGCCAAAATAAGGGGGAGGGGAATGTAATATGTCGGTTTTGAGCCCCATATTAAATAATGTATTTTTTTAATTTATGAAATACCAGAGTGCCAAAACAATTAAAAGAGGCTAGCATACCTAGGAAATTTAATGTTTTGATCATTATTAATAATAAATACATCATTGGTTGTTAGACGGACAAGGATAAGAGTTATATGGGGATATGATTCCACAAGAGAGGGAACTTGGGGGGGCAAGTATTTATTTTATATTTTATTTACCCATTTTTTTAATGGAGAATATTGGTTACATTAGCTTCTTGGGGGAAGGCCATGTGGTTCTTTAATTCCAAGAAATATAGAAAACCATATTTGGTTTGTTTGGGGGTTCACTCACTCACTCATTGTTCATTGTTCACACCTTTCATTATGTTCTCTCTCCATTCATTCTTCCACTCACTCTTCATTCCTCGTCCATTTTGATCTTGTCTTGGGAATTAAAAAACGAATGGTTGGAGAGGAGCCATTGTTTTGTTGGTTGTAATGAATGCTGGTGTATTACAGCCATGAATTGATGCTTGCATGTCTAATATGCATTGGCATGTGATACATTTTTCTCAAAGCTATGAATCATGAGAGTCTTAGCATGTATATTATTGACCAGATGCATTGGAGCCCTGGAAGGAGGTGGAAAACCTGGGGGGATGCATGGCATAGAAGGGGGTCCATCTCTTGGGTTGTACAGGTTGGATAGAAGAGAGCTAGTGTACTTTGGATTGTTGTGTGTGTTGATAATCCTGTGAGAGATTGAGTGGGGTTGGGAAGTTAAGTAACACCCTGGAACTGTCCTTGTGGATTCATAGCCTTGGCTCAGGGGTGACATTGTTGTTGAGACTTGGAACATCAGTGCCTACAGTTGGGTGGAATGTCCTTGGTATGCATCTAGTTGGTGATTCATGTCATCAAATATAAGTGCTCTCTGTCATAGTTTCATTTACCTGTATATTTATTTCCATTGTGTATTAATTATTATCTGTGAGATTCACGTTTATAATGTGCATGCTTGTTGGTTATTGTTATGTATAGAATTGTATTCATTTCTTTTATTTTGTAGCATGAATATTTATCTCTACATGTGAATATTTCATGCTTCTTTGTTAATTAAAAACTTATCGAAATTTGAATTCAGTTCAGAAGCAAGGTTTGAAGTAGTGTAGCTAGCCTTTGGGTGGTTGGGTATGTTACACTTCATCAAGGATGTCCCTATTGGGTATCCAAATCAAATCCATTTTCACTTCCATTGAACACCTTTTTGACCCATCAAAACCACTCTTTTCATCATAATCATCACTCTTTTTTCTATAAAGGTCATTCAAAGGCTCATAAGGTAATTTCATTGGTTTTTGTTGTAAACTTATAGATTACACAGGCATTCAAGATATACTACATTGTGAAGCACATCAAGAACACACACACAACCCAATAAAGAAGAGATAGTTAGGGAAGGATACATGTATACCAATCTACATAGGTAAATCAGCTACAACAACCAGCAATTGTATAGGAAGATACATGTATACAAGGTTTATTGTGACTAGATTCCAATGGATTTGAATGACTATATATCACAATATCCCAACTCCTCGATTCCACATGATTGACTTGGTCGATTTGTTGCAGCTATGTGCCATCGGCTGCCATACTCACTTGCAAGTTTAGATTCCTCCCAGGATCCATCGAGGTGATCTTCAAGGATGATCCCTCAAACTACCATGCCTGGGGTGTCTTGTTTTGGAATCGATGAGGGTCTACAACATCAACCAATCCCACCATTCCCTTTCTTTCTTTTTCATGACCCATGGTACTATTCTGCAACTCTTCTATCAAGGGGCTCAATCAATTCAATTGTCGTGTGTCATCATCTTGTCTTTTAAGCTCTAGTGTGTGTGTGTGTGTGTGTGTTATCTGATGTCTCTTTCTTGAATTCCTTCAACTACTACAAAATTTTCATGTTCAATACTCATCATGAATTCTCTCTACAAGGGCTTTGCTTGATCAACTTCTACACGAATTTCCTCCATCAATGTCGATCTTTCAATCAAGTGCTTGATTTTTGTGTGCTCACTGTTGTGATGCTCATCAATATTTGTTTTCTACTGCTACTGTCAGTCATGGGTATTCTTCTTTATGATTTCAATGGTGTCTCCAATTTACATTTTCATGAAGGACAATTCTTCTATGACTCTCTAACTGTTAGTAAAATACCAAAAAAAATCATGTGCAAGGTTTGACTTCATTTTGTCGACTGGGTATCGACTGATATAGGTGACAAACCGATCTTGTTAGATAAGGATTGAATTACATTACATAGGTGGAGGGGATCACCTGCCTTCAAAGAATATGGACGATTAACCCCCTCCTTATTTTGACTTCAAATTTTACAATAAATCTTGAAACCGACATAATCAACAACATGTTGTTTTTTTCTTTTTTCAACTCTAGATTAGAAATAGACTACTCAACCTCATACTCAACTTAGACTCAACTGATCGATTATAAAATTGACTCAACTATATTATTCAACTATCCTTCATGCAACATTTTAATACAAATGAAACCATTTATACAACACGTTTTCAACCATACTATAGACCACCATTCTCATGTCCTCCCATAATGACTTGTAACAACAAAATCTTTTTGAATGTAATTTGGTTTCCATAAAGTTGAACCATTTCGATTAGTTTTCTTAACTGTAGTCTGCACCCATCTCTGCAACCTTTACAACTATTTGAATTCTGGATCATCGCCACAATTGCATGATGCATCAATGAGAACAAATTTGTGTGTTTGGTTTTCTATTGTAGTTTCCAACATGTCTCATTCTCTTCAATGTATGTTCAGTTTGGCATTGTTATTTCTTTATGATCTATTGACATTGAATTTCAACACATGATATCATCGAATACCTATCATCAAACTATCTCTTAGCAGATCAAGAGTCAATGTGTGTTGACTTTACCTCTCATCATTATCCTCTACTCAGTTCTTCACCCCGCGTAGAAGCACTACCCATAAAGTTGGTTACTTAGTTTGTGTTGTATCTGTGTGGCATGAGACTCATTCAAACTACTTAGTTTGTGTTGTATCTATGTGGCATGAGACTCATTCAAACTTGTGACAATTAATGACCAAATATATGACCAAATTAATAACCACAATACAAGTTATAAATGACCAAACTAAATATGACCACATTTTTGGTCGCGTGATAAGAGACCAGAAATTAGCCACCAACGATCGCCAAATCAAAAGTGGTCATTTATATGTGGAATTTGTTCATTCTTGTGGTCACTTATCTCTCATTTTGTATGAGTGTTATAATTAGCCACTCAAATCTGCATATCCAACACTTAGTTGGATTTTGAGCAAAATTAAATAGAAAAAATCCTTAAAAAAGGACTACCTTTTAGTCTAAGACTAAAATGATTTGTCATGTTCAAGATGATATTGAACTATGTGTACACTTTTTGCTACCCAAAATTTGTGTGTTTTCCATTCAAGATGGTATTTTGAGTTTTACTTATACACATTGTTCTACCCAAAACTTGTATATTTTCTGGAGATAGTGTTTTGAGTAAAGATAGTGTTTGGATTGGCCAATGCCCCCTTATGGTTCCCTTGATTTGATTGCTGATTTCACAAGCCACTTACAAATATATGATTCAAAATCCATTGTTGGAATAAGGTAATTATTTCAGTTAATTGTTATAGAAAATTCTTAGTTAGATCTAGATCTTTTGTTGTAAACTGAATTGTCTAGATTGACTATTATTAACAATATTAATCATAGTCATAGATTTTGGATGAGACATTTTAACAAAAAAACAGTTCAGAGAGATAAGAGTTCATTTAAGCTACAAGTTCCATTTTTGCTAATTTTCTTAAATTTATAGAAAAAGATAAAAAAAAAATAGTAACGATAAAATATGGGGAAATGCATTTCATTGCAATCTAATTAATAAAATTATTTGCAATACATCCATTCATAATAATTCAATAGTTTATATTGCAATAATGTTTTCAATCAAAACATCATGTTCTTAATTTCACAACTAAATACTCAATAATTACAATGTGAAGTTCATATTCAAAAAAATACAAGAGTTTCAAATTTTATGGTGCACTTCCCTTTGAAAATTAATCAAAGAATACAACTAATATAACCTTCATGGATAATCATACCAAAAACATGTTGAGGCACAAAATCTAGCATAAAAGATAGACTTGTGCTTCAACTTTAAATTTGTTGATTCTCTCACTCACCATTTATGTATATCAATAAAGACAAAATGAATGTCCTATCAAAAAAGATATTAAAAGCATAAAACTATTAGTTGACAACAATGTCTCCAGCCAAGAAATTTCCAGTGTGAGGATCTTGAGCTAACACATTGAGGAATTGGACAACTTCCTCCACCTTGGCAACCAAGGAATCAGGGGAATTCAACAAAAGAAACAACTCATTATTGTCCATCTCCAGCAACATACTAGTAATTTTACCTGCAAGTTCAATCTGTAGATAAATACTACATTAGCTTGATCATTCATGGTCTAGGTTCTACTTAGGCTTACAAGAACCAAAAAAATCTTAAAGTAGATAACAACAAAATTTTAGAGGGTTCGTTCTTCCAAATGACCTGATGATGTTGAACAAGAGGAAACAAAAACTCCCCAAGCATCTACTTCTATTGTTGTGTTGATGTAGTAGCTAGCAAACTGCTCCATGCCTCTGATGCTTGATTTGTTGCTCCTACAAACTTGCTCCAACAACGAATACAGATCCATTCATTGCAGTTTGGGGTGAAAACCATCATTGGGGATTGAAGTATGTGGCATATTGTTTATTTCATGAGGTCAACCATTAGGCGTGTATTTCAGACTCTGCTTCACCACATTCCAGGATCAGTTCTAAGCTAAGAAACTTAATATAATGGATGAAAGGATTCATATTGTTTACATCAAAATATCAAGAGATGTAACTTTGAAATCTTGTAGTTGTTTGAGAAATCATGAAAATATAAATTATATTATTTCAAAGTTCCTTGAACATGTAGGATGGTGTAATCATGTTTACTACAACCATGGAAACAATTCAATGCCTCTTCAGAATTCAGAAATTAGTAAACGCTATGATGAAACATTACTAATCCCTGAGATATGACAACTCAAAATAAAAAAATCCACTTGTTCAATGAAAGTTGGGATTGAATAAGTGTAGAAAGTCAAAAGATGTCATTCAATCATTGGAAATAAATTGCATACTTTAGCCATATCTTCTCGAGATAGAGGATTTTATATGGTATTTAGGTGAGTCGTATGGTTGTAATGTGCCATTTTTTAGCATCATAATCTTATTTTTTGTACATTTGAATATGTTCTAAGCATTAAGAAGCAAGATCATGGATCATGTCATCTTTAACTGAAGAGTATATTTCCCTTGAAGGGTCAGGAGATATTTGTTCCCAGGTTAAGGAATCATATGAGTTCATGGTTACTTCTGAGGCCTCTTGGCAAAAAAATTGTGAATTGTTAACTCATTCCATGGCATTAAATTGTCAAATTGACAAGATTTGGCATGTTGTCAATTTGGATATTTTTCATTAGATACTATCCCAATTAGATTTTCTATGAGTGTTAGTATTATCATCCTTCATAAATGTTTAATGCCTTCAATCATGAATTGAACCTTGGCCTCATGTTTTATATATGAAATCTTAGGAATGACCCTGATAAAGAAGTCGGTGGAACTAAAATGGATGCAAAGTTGTTTGGCTCATTAGAAAGCCTAGATGTTGTTATCTCATTAATTGGTTCCTTTTTGGGCTTATTTATGTCTGGATATACTCATTAGTTGGTTCCTTTTGGGATTATTTATGTCTGGTTATACTTATTGGCTAACATTTTTTTCATTGAGCATGTTGTGTGATAGGGTGGAGAATAAGTTGGTCTAAATTAATGAAACATGAATTCCAAAGGAAAAAATGTTCCTTTTTTATGCTACACTCCTATCTTATATAAGGAAAAATGTTAAACAAAGTTAATAATCTCTTTACAGAGAGATACTCATCTCTAGTTAAGATTTCTATTTTGATTTTCTTTTCTTTCATGTTTCATTGAACTGCTTCAAGAAACATTCCTTGAGGGGAATATCTACAAAGAGTGGATTTCCTTTGGCTTAGGTGTGAAGTCTTGAGAGGTAACTATTTTTTCCAAAATTTCCCCTTGAACCCAACCTATTATCTTTGAAACTCATGCCATATGGGCGGGGAAGACCACAATGAGATCAAAACCTTGGTGGTCAGCTTAATACTCTGTTGACGTCACTAGAGAACCAACACCCTGCTGGCTAATTCATTGTTCTTGAATTCTTCCATCGGTAGTTTTATGAGTTTGAAAACCTTTTTGCAATTATTTTCATTCTTGGATGCATTTCCATGGAAGAAATTATTATTTATTTTTGCTTTGTTGATTTTGTTTAATGTTGTTGGAGTTACCATATTTTATCAACATATGCCACCCTTCCTCAACTTTTCCTCTGATATATGCACTTCATATATTACTTCTTTCAATTCATCTTTAACCATTTTCCACCTTATCTCACACCTCAAATTTTTTGATCTTATATTCAACTGGGGGTTCTTTCTTTTTCTACCAATTGATATTTCCTTCCAAATTGCATGGCAATTTTGTGCAAGTATTTGAAGTTTTCCATGTATTTCTATTTTTTTCCCTTCATGATTCAGTTTTCCTCTAACCTGTCTTGCAAGTACGCTTTCAACTTTTCCTTGGAACAAACACTCTTTCTCCATTTCTGCTAGTCTCTTCACTTATTATTATGCTTTTTTTATGTATATTCTCTTCAAATTTGTTGAAATGTTGTTTTTGCAAGTGTGTTTTCTTCCATGGTTTCTTGTAAATCATGTCTTTCATTTCCACTAGCACCATATCTATTATCTGTTGCAGCCAATATTATTATGTATAAAATGTTGATGAGTTCAAAACAACATTTTTTTGTACTTTATAAATTGCTTCTAGATATGCTTTTGGATCATATTTTACGGTTTACCTAATTTTCTCATTTATTCAACTGGACTGGGAGTTACTTCACACACACCTAGGATTTATTTTTCCTAAGGTTTTTTCTATGTTTATTAGTCATTATTCAGTCTCCTATATTTAGGAATAATATTCCTCTAGGGAGAATATTATATTCAATTTTCACTTCAGTTTGATCAGTTGAGTGGAGTCTAGATGCTACATTGGGATTATCACCATGCAACATTGGGATCATCACCAGCTAATGTGCATTTTCCTTGGGATCATCACTATACGTGTGCATTACTCATTATTCCCCATTCTCCTCCTCACTTCACTCTATTTCAATTAGTTAATTGAAGATTAATAGACTAGTTAACTCAGCTAGGTGGTAGTTCACTCGCGTAACTTCTCGAGAGACTAGAATAGGTGGTAGTTTACTCCCATAACTGTTGGTGTGTGTCCATATCACTCTATACCACCACTATAGTTCATTGGCTTCTCCTCCAGTGCACATTGGTTGAGTTATACAAAGTATATCATGTGTAAATTATCATTCATACATTTGGTTAATGAGAATTCTTCCATTCTTTCTCTTCTTCTTCTCTTTTCTCATATTTTCTCTGCAACTGTGTATGTAAATTCCCATATAGATCTATTCTATGTAGGTTCAACACATTTACATGGTATCAGAGCTGACGAACTACTAGGGAAAAGACACACCAAATTATTTTTGTAGGTACCGAAGATTGAAGACAGCGAAAAAATGGAATTTCCAAAATAATTCATTCTTATACCTTACAACTTCTTTGCATGGAAGGAGAATATGATAATGCATATTTGAAGCATAGGATTGTATAGTTTAACCATGAACACAGAGGCAGAACCAACATCAACCTTAGAAAAATACAAGTATCTAAATCAAATGGATGAAGCGTTCAGAACAATATGCAGTCTCATTTCTCCTGAACTTCTCTTTCACATATCCTCCTGTAAAACCCCCAATGAAGCCTAGAACACCATGGAAGGGATTTTTGGAAAACAAGATGAGATGAGGGGACACATTCTTGAGGTGGAATTTCTCACATTGGATCCAAAAAGCTTCGACAATCTCCAATATTTCTTTACCAAATATAAGGATTTGTTGTCACAAATCAAGGCTTGCGAGGTTGATAAAACTAAGGAGGAAAAACAAATGGTTCTCACCATTCTCTCCAAACTTGGTCCAGAATACTTAGTGTTTGTATCCACATTTCATTCAGTTAGATTCACATCTATATCTACCTGGAAGATGCCTTCTCTAGAGGACTTTATCAAGTCTCTGACACAAGAGCAAAGAAATCTCATCAACATGGGAAAAATCAAAGGCCCAAAGGTGCATGCACTTACTATGTAAGATGGAAGCAGTCATCAATATCAGAAATATAAAGATAAATAAAAAAGGAAATCACATGCAAATCCGAAGAAGTAAGGGTGCTCAAAACCCTTCAACGATGCCTCTGGATCCAAAGGTGGAAAGGGAAGAAAAGGGGAGAAATGCTCTTACTTCCATAAAGGATTCCATCCAAAATCTACATGTATGCAGAAATAGATAGATCTAATGACCCAAATACTTCAGCAAAACAACCTTGGAGAACGCATCCTCGAGGGTGCCAATAAGAAGAAGCTAGAAGATTAGAATCCCAAGAAAGGCAATTCTAGCCATATTTTTGTTTCCATCAACTCCTCTCTCGATGCTTGGATCATAGATTCAAGAGAATCACACCACATGGATGAAAAAAAAGAGGTATATTCTTAATTGGATGCATGCAAAGGTCCTCCTATTCTTATGGGGGACAACTCTCTAGTCGAGGTCACTGACAAAGGAAGGATTGAACTCACAAAGAGAAGCTTCAAGAATGTGTTGCACGTTCCCAAACTTTATGTCAATCTTCTCTCCATGTATCAGATGAAAACTTTCGGCACTAGAAAGAGATTCATATTCATACCTTATGCAGTGGATATCTATGACATGCAAACCAATTCCAGGGTTGCTACCAGTGAGGTAAATCATCCATCTAGTCTCTACAATTTTTCTGAATTTATTGAACCAGATTATGTATTACTGCTTACCCATGCGGATGAAAGCAGTAGGATATGGCATGAAAGGTTCGGGCTTTAAAATTTCAGATATACACAACATATTAGCAAGCATGGAATGATTGATGGTCTACCCGACATCCACTTCTCCAAAGGCATTTGTGATAGATGTGTTCTTGGAAAACGCCCTCAAGAGAAATTCAACAAAGGAAAGACTCAGAGAGCTTCCTCTCCTTTAGATCTGATCCATAGTGACATCATGGAACCTTTTTCGCATCCATCAATAAAAAAATCAAGGTACGTGCTCATTTTTTTTGATGATTTCTCACGCTTCACATGGATTTTCTTTGTCAGGAAAAAAACAGAGCTCTTTCAACACCTCAAAGATTTCAAATCCCTTGTTGAGAAACAGTCAGGAAAGAAAACAAAAATCCTCTGAAATGATAACGGGGGAAAGTATGTCAACCATGAGATCCATAATATTTTGCATGAGGGAGGGATTCAGTTGTATCACACGATTCCCTATACTCCACAACTAAATGGAGTTGCTCAACGGAAAAATAGATCTCTAAAAGAGATGGCATCTTGCATGCTACATGCAAAGTCACTTCCACATAGATTATGGGCCACACTTAATTTTCAAACCTACATACAAAACAAATCTCCCCATAGATCTGTCAAGGATAAAACCCCCTACGAGGCTTGGAGCGACCTCAAACCAGAAGTGAACCACTTTTGTATTTTCGGTTCACGTGTGTTAAGGAAAAGATATGAAATGATCTTACTCAAGCATTTTCAGATCTTACTTGGCTAAAGAAAGATAGAAGGGAATATTACCCTATATTTATAGCCATCAAAAAATGTTTCCTAATCCACAAGTATTGGTTACAAGTGCTTAGGATGATTTTTTTATAGATAAAAGTTTGCTAAAAAATTAAATATTTATGTAATTTTCTGAATATAACAGATGCAGAAATAAATGTAGAGACAGAAGTAAAAACACCAAGTCAATAATCAACATAGATGAGACATAAGGAAATCATTTATTCCATTCTAATTTATCAAAAGATTCATTCTCTTTACAAAATTTCGTGAGGAAGTTTGGACCAAAGTCAAACTTAGATGTCCCCGATGAAAACCATACAAAAGGACTTCTGACAGAAAGTAAAAAACTAAACTTTAAAAGTTGGATCAGCTTGCCACATATTGTTTCCCACTCGACTCTGCACAATAGCCTTTATCAATCATGAAATTTAATTCACAAACAGACAAGTCTACACAGACTATCAAAGATAGATCAACACCTCTAAAAAAAAGTGTCTGAATGATGTAATTCAACCCTGAATCTTGTTGTCTACAATATGACCCTGCTATCATAAAAAAGAATTAGGCTTTCAATGAATTAAAGAATGAATGAAAACTAAATTATCTCAATAAAACTCAAGAGTAGACCTTAGTATGTTTCTCCTTCTATCCTCCTTTGTTCCTCCTTTTCCTTTTGCCTTTAAGAAATAAGAATTAGTTGAAGTAGTTAAACTACCTTTTAGTTAAGTTAACTAAAACTAAACCAACTTTTTAGTTAAGGGGGGGAATTAATAAAATCATAATAAGGGTCTTTAATAAATAATAACTAGTAGGTGGGACCCCTTGAGACTCCCTTTAGTTTTTTAACAAGCATAACACAACTAATTAATCAATCAAACACAACCCTCCGTGTGGATCCTGTTAGTATCCAAATACTAAATATTCAATTTTCTCCTTGTTGCAGGAATGGGGTTATTCCTGTAGCGCCGAAAAATGTCTTTTGGTCAGTGTCATACTTCTAGTTTTTCATCAAAGCTTTTGTCGATCTCTTTTACCTACATTCCAAAACATTTGAAGTGCACCAACAATCAAGTCAAGTCAAATTCATCACTGAAAACAAGTCACATGCGAGCCCGAGTCCAAGTGTGAAGCACAAAGAAGAGCCCACAAAGGGCCAAAACATTGAACTACGGATTGATGTGGTATGAAACCATTGGTGCATATAAATACCAACATAGTATTTTTTCCTAGCAATATGGGATAACACCCACTGCATGCAAAATAAAGTATCGATAATTGTTTATTCCTCCTCCACTTGTTCAATGGGCAGGATGCATGTTTAAACACCAGTCGACTGTACGGTTTATATGGTATATAAAACTATGGTTGCCTCAATTGTTCTGAATACACAGTATGGTAGACGGACAGCTAAGCTCAAAGCCAGTCAAAGCCATTGTGGCTTTGCCCCTATTGAGATTCCTCAATGGAGGAGGACCAGCTAGAATTTGAATCTCCTTGTCTTCATTTCTTCTAAAGAATCATTCAACACAATAGTTTAAATTAGCGTGGATCATATCCTTTGACATTTGTTTTGGTTCCAATGCCAGAACTTGTACACTAAGTTAATAAGGAATTTTGAGAATGTGCTCCAAGCCTAGATACTCTTTGCTTGTTATGGAGTATACCTATATTGAGCCAAATCGATGTTCTTAGAAGGGATAAGTTCCAGGTTTTTTGAACTTGAAAAATTTGAAAGAGTTATCCCATAGGCACAAAGATTGGCATCAATCCTAGATTCGAAGGCTTTGGATCAACATTCAAAGTGTCAGCGGGAAAATAGAGCATCTCGTAAACAGATGGCAGTCAAAGAAGCAGAATGAAAGAGTGTGATGAGTTTGGGACTTTTTCTTTCTTAATGTAAAACTTCAAAAAAATGTCGAGACTCTTAAACAAAGTGGCAAAGACGAGGGCAAGTCTTATATAGGATCCAAAACAAGTGGATGATATGTCAGTTTCAGATTTGAAGGCATTGATTAAATATCAGATCCACATTATCAGGTTTGCATACCACATTCTCAGGCACATGTTCAGTTGTGAACAGAGCACTTGGAAATAGTGAACAACATCAAATGATTTCCAGAATTAAAGGTGAAAGATTGAAGGCATGATATCTTTAGTCAAAGAATCAATCCCAAATCTCCAGGATTCGATGAGCATATTTAGGCAACATTTAAACATTTCATGGATAGATGGGAGAGCATTTTAGGAAGATTACCAGACAGAGGATTCTTTCCAGATTCAAAGGGCATTTGACTCCATCAGATCCAAATATCAAGGCAATATATTTTTAGCAATTCCTGATCTCTAGCAATTGATTCAAAACCAATTTATTTTTAGGCTATTGTTCCATAAAACTTGTAACATTTGTTACAATTTTCTGATTTGTATTTTCTATTTAAATTATCATTTGAAAGCTAATAAGGGGGAGACCCGAGAGGGGAATTTGGGCAGAGGCATGTGTAGGAATTATTGTAAGCCTATGGGCATTTATTTAAGTATTCATTTCTGACATTGAACATCCATGTGTATTGTTTTATCAGATTCTGATCTTTTTGTCTTACATTCTGTTTTGTTTTGTTTTTTCTCTTGCTTGAATGAATTATAGACATTGAGAATCAATGGCTGTCCATGAACAATAGATTTTTGAACAGCAAAGAATTTGTTGTAATCTTCCTATTGCTTATGTGCTTTGTTTGAGTACTTGTCAAATCCATTTTGTAGAGAGAATCTATGTTTGGTGGATGTTCTACTATTTGTCACGTTCTCCATTCTTCCATCCACCATCATATAAGTATTTTGTCTGATATGCAATTCATTGGCCTTCAATCTAACAGGGTGTTTACTTGACTCCATGCCCAATGGTGTTTTAATTGATCTGCATTTAGCATGTTTCTCTTATTCTTTCTCTTATCATCTACCTGATCCACCTTATTTCAAAACCCAAACACATCCCTATTTATAAAATCATTGCAATAACTGAAGATGTGCTAGGCTTGAACCTATAGCAGTCTAGGGGAAACTTCTAGCACTAACATCTTTTGGCGTCGTTGTCAAGTATAGAGACATGAAGTATTTATCCCTGGGAGAACGACAACGATCAGATCTTCTTCTTGATGGTGAACAGGAAGGGGACAGATACATGACTGCAAATCTTTCACCATGGCAACTCCACTGTCTAAATATTAATAGGCAACTCCACTTGATCCAAGCATGGAAGCCATTTTGGCTCAAAGGTTTGTTTTTTGTAATTTTTCAGATGTCATTGGTTTTCCAAACCCAATTCTTAGCATAGCTAAATGGGAAGGTACCCTTCCTACATTTAAAGGCAAAGATTGGGAGGTTCCAGCTGAGCATCTACTAGATTTTTATGAGTTTATTCATGAACGTCAAATTGTGCATGAGGATGTCAAGATTAAGCTTTTCAGATACTCATTGAAGGGAGCATCCCTTAACTGGTGCAGATCTCTTCCAGCTTCAAGTATTAACTCATTGGTAAGTTTTCATAATGCTTTCAATATATTTTGTAAAGAAGATTTTTCAGCTGAAAGTCTTTTTGAAAATTGTTGTGATGAATTTGATAAGCATATTCAGCAGAAAGCAAATGTTTCTTCTGATTGCAAGAATGAAAATCATGTTGTCGAGGAATATTTTCCATATCTAATTGATAATAGGAAAGATGACTACATAGTTTTGGATGTATTAGATTTTGTTTCTGATGCATCTGTTGTCTTAGATCTGAATGAAAAAATAGTTGAAGAAGAAGTCTTTCCTCAAATCCTTCAAGTGGATTCCTATGATATGTTGTTACATGGGATTAAGGAAGAAACTCAAGAGGTTGCTCATCAAGAACAGATATATGAGGCATCATATGGAAATGTTAGATTTGATCAAGAGGTTTATGAGAACATTCTGCCCATTTGTCATGTACAGTCAGAACCCATTTATGGCAGCCATCTACCAGAAAGGGAAGCAAAGTTTGAGTTGCGAGCAGAGGTAAAATTGTTTGGTTGTTCATCTATTTCTTTCTTCTATGATCCAGTAGCCATTTATATGGAACCATATTTCTCAGAACATTTCAGTCTTATTGTTTTCAGAATTAAAGAAGATGATGATTGTAAGTATATGCTGCAAGTTGAAATTCTGCTGCAAGTTATGAATTCCTCTCTGATTTCCATCTGCATTGAAAGAGCCTTGGTAAATGATTTGATGTTGTCATGGCTTCATTGGAAGCATGATTTCACATGATTATCCAGTTTCTACTGGTTAAAAGTAGGAATAGATAAGAGAAATAAGCTTGCCATTGAGCATAAAGATTCTTGTCAGTTTGATAGTTTGCAGCAGAAAGTTTGGTTTCAACTTTTTGTTAGAATTTGAATAAATTGCAGAAGTTTGGACCTAATTTGAAATGATATTGACGGACTCCATAACCCAATGGACTAGGCACAACACAGAAGGACGTGAATGTTTGCAGAGACAAAAGTTTGCAGGTTGCACAGAGGAAAAGGCACAGTGGTCTGCTTGTTCTTGGCAACTCCCAGGGAGTATGCCATCCCCAAAAGGAGCCAATGTTAGTATCCAGATACTAAATATTCGATTGTCTCCTTGTTGCAGGAATGGGGTTATTTTTGTAGCGCCGAAAAGTGTCTTTTGGCCAGTGTCATACTTCCAGTTTTTCATCAAAGCTCTTGTCGATCACTTTTACCTGCATTCCAAAACATTTGAAGTGCACCAACAATCAAGTCAAGTCAAAGTCATCACTAAAAACAAGTCACATGAGAGCCCAAGTCCAAGTGTGAAGCACAAAGAAGATCCCACAAAGGGCCAAAACATTGAACTACGGATCGATGTGGTATGAAATCATTGGCGCATATAAATACCAACATAGTATTTTTTCCTAGCAATATGGGATAACACCCACTGCATGCAAAATAAAGTATCGATAATTGTTTATTCCTCCTCCACTTGTTCAATGGGAAGGATGCATGTTTAAATCCCAGTCGACTGTATGGTTTCTATGGTATATAAAACCATGGTTGCCTCAATTGTTCTGAATACACAATATGGCAGGCAGACAACTGATCTCAAAGATATTCAAAGACGTTGTGGCTTTTCCCCTATTGATATTCCTCAATGGAGGAGGACCAGCTGGCATTTGAATCTCCTCATCTTCATTTATTTTAAAGAATCATTCAACACAACAGTTTAAATTGGCGTGGATCATATCCTTTGACATTTGTTTTGGTTCCAACACTAGAACTTGTACGCTAAGTTAATAAGGAATTTTGAGAATGTGCTCCAAGCCTAGATACTCTTTGCTTGTTATGGAGTATACCTATACTGATCCAAATCGATGTTCTTAGAAGGGATAAGTTCCAGGTTTTTTGAACTTGACAAATGTGAAAGATTTATCCCATAGGCACAAAGATTGGCATCAATCCTAGATTCGAAGGCTTTGGATCAACATTCAAAGTGTCAGCGGGAAAATAGAGCATCTCGTAAACATATTGCAATCAAAGAAGCAGAACGAAAGAGTGTGATGAGTTTGGGACTTTTTCTTTCTTAATGTAAAACCTCAAAAAAATGTCGAGACTCTTAAACAAAGTGGCAAAGATGAGGGCGAGGCTTATATAGGATCCAAAACCAGTGGTTGATATGTCAGTTTCATATTTAAAGGCATTGATTAAATATCAGATCCACATTATCAGGTTTACATCCCACATTCTCAGGAACATGTTCAACTGTAAATAGAGCACTTGGCAGCAGTGAACAACATCGAATCATTTCCAGAATTAAAGGTGAAAGATTGAAGGCATGATATCTTTAGTCAAAGAATCAATCCCAAATATCCAGGATTCGATGAGCATACTTAGGCAACATTTAAACATTTCATGGATACATGTGAAAGCATTTTAGGAAGATTACCAGATAGGGGATTCTTTCCAGATTCAAAGGGCATTTGACTCCATCATATCCAAATATCAAGGAAATATATTTTTAGCAATTCCTAATCTCTAGCAATTGATTCAAAACCAATTTATTTTTAGGCTAGTGTTCCATAAAACTTGTAACATTTGTTACAATTTGCTGATTTGTATTTTCTATTTAAATTATCATTTGAAAGCTAATAAGGGGGAGACCCGAGAGGGGAATTTGGGTAGAGGCCTGTGTAGGAATTATTGTAAGCCTATGGGCATTTATTTAAGTATTCATTTCTGACATTGAACATCCCTGTGTGTTGTTTTATCAGATTGTGATCTTTTCGTGTTACATTTTGCTTTTTTTTTTCTTTTTTTTTCTCTTGCTTGAATGAATTACATACATTGAGAATCAATGGTTCTCCATGAACAATAGATTTTTGAACATCAACGAATGTTTTGTAATCTGCCTATATCTTATGTGCTTTGTTTGAGTACTTGTCAAATCCATTTTGCAGAGAGAATCTTTGTTTGGTGGATGTTCTACTATTTGTCACATTCTCCATTCTTCCATCCACCATCATATAAGTATTTTGTCTGATATGCAACTCACTAGCCTTCAATCTAACATGGTGTTTACTTGACTCCATGCCCAATGGTGTTTTAACTTATCTGCATTTAGCTTGTTTCTCTTATTCTTTCTCTTATCATCTACCTGATCCACCTTATTTCAAAACCCAAACACATCCTTATTTATAAAATCATTGCAATAACTGAAGATGTGCTAGGCTTGACCCTATAGTAGTCTAGGGGCAACTTCTAGCACTAACAGATCCCATCATCACTCTCATAATTTGACAATTTATATCAATGATAATTGAAATTATATCCAAAAATATATTATCCATATATCCAAAAAATAGTGTGTTGTCCAAAATTTCATAAGTCAATTGTTCTCAACAATCAATAAATAAAAACACTTTAAAACCCATATTTGCCACTTTGGGAGGCAATATTCCCCTTGTTGTTGTTGTCACCCTTTGATTTCTCTAAATTTTCCTTAGGCTATGTGGATCCTTTAGGCCTAATCTCACTAATAACATGAGAGCAATCATCTCTCAAATGCATGTGAGAGGACACGGATTTGGTAGAGTCATTTGAGGGAGAAGAGGGGGTAGCAACGACTTTTCCTTTGTCAAGAGAATGGTGTGCCTTGGTTTTTAACCTTTTTCTTGCATGGGAAGACTGTACTGGTGAGTGGGTAGGGGCAGATTGAACAATTTTATTGACAAATGGAGGAGCAGGTAGAGACAAGTTATGTCAGGCACGATGTTGGGAGACTGTCGGATGGACAATCTCTTGCCATCCGTCATTTTCATGGACTTCCGGTGGTAATGAGACATGAGGGGGAACTGGGATACTAGGGACATGTGAGGCTCAGAAGGGAGGCCTTTCTGGCCTAGATTGGGCCACTTCTTGTCCAATCCAGTTAAAAAATCCAGTTGAAATAGTTGGCTCAACTCTTGCGAGTCTACATCAAAATGTATAGAAAACCTTGGCCTTCTAGGGCCCCTATTCCAATTTCCTGTTCCACTGTTACCTCGGACATGTCTACCTCTGCTGAAAAAGCTCATTCCTGTATGCATTATTGATTAGCAACTAGTTTATTCAACAACCATACATGACAACTCTTTAAATATGAAACAAAGTTTGGCTCAACAACACATTAGACTCATGCAATCCAATCCATACAAATCGTTTAATACTTATCATTGAGTAGGGGGTGAATAAGGGTTCTGGGACATGTGAGGGATTGTATTGAGTGAAAAGTTTTAAAATGAAGGGGGGTAGATCATGATTACTACTCAACAAATCATCAAACAATCAATTGTACCGTAAATCAAAAGAATATATCATTGTAACCCATCTTCGTGCCATCCTTTAACTATTATAATACAGACTTTAACTTAACTATAATTTAATTTTAAGAATAGGGAGTGGATAGTGAATATGGGAAGGTGAGGGGACTTGTAATGTGTGAAAAAGTGAGAGAATTGTAGACAAAAAATGAATATTGTTCATAAAACAAATCAAGTAATACATAAAAACAACTATGTATTCAATACAAAATATACCAATACCAATTAAATAATTACTGTGTGTCAAAATTGTTCTCTGTCCCACATTCAATTTCTTCAAAACTTCTCAATTTACACAGTCTGTAATCATACTCATAATCACTATGCCTTCCAACAATCCTGTTAAGAGAATATTTGGTCTCTTTCAATTATTTTCCTTTCATTTAAAACAAAATCAAAAGAAACACACAGCCACATTTCCCATCTCTTTCCATCATATATCACTATAAAATATCAAACGTTGTCCATAATTCATAATCACCCAAATAAAACATATACATAGGTCCCTTTTCCAATTTGAATAGACTCTTAAAATTTCCTGATTTCATGCCCTTTTCATTCTATTAACTAATAAAACTTGCAATGAAACCGCAATATAAAACTTCGAGCTTCATCACCGAGGATGAAATTAAATAAAACATGCATGATGCCTCCATAATAGATACACAGTGAGCCAAGGAAATCACAGTCATCAATTTCCACAAATTTTCCATGGTCTCAATCGGGACTAATGAAACACACACAGTCATCAACTTGCAATTGGCACCATGTTGTAAGAACACAATGATACAAAGCATAACGAAAAAGAGACAACCCTTGACTGCACATTATCACTCATTCCCAATCAACCAATTTAATCAAAGAAAAATGAGCTAGGTTTTCGACGCAACTATCATAACGAAAAAGAGGAAACCCCTTGACTATATATCATTTCTTATCCTCGATCAAAACTTTCCAATAAACTCAATCAAACAAATATGAGATGGTACTCAACACAAATGTCATGACCACTCAACCAATCTATGATAATCACAATATGCCCGTCAAGAGTAAGAATAGTTGGGGATGATTAAAATCAGGCTCTGTAAACACGAATACAAAGAACAAATCAAGAATTCACTTGTTCATTAGTAGCATAGATGGATTTAAGGTCCTCAAAATGTATCAACCAATAGGCAAAGACCCTTCAATACAAGCACCATAAAACCACAGGGTTCCTTATAACTCTCGGTCTGTGCAATGGTGCAACAGTTCAACGACGGGTAGGGTAGGATGATGATGCATAGGAGAATTGAATATACACTGGATAGTGATAGGTACCCCAGAGCACACAAAAGTATTCCTCATGATCCAAACCAAATTATAACAATGCAAGTGGGACTGTAGACCTAGGGCATAATTTATATCACCAACAACCATAAAGCATACATCTTGGCATAATGGCCACCCTACAACCCACTTCTGAGATATGTTGATGCCAATATGACAAAAATAATCCCACAACCAGGTGAATAACTCAGGACCATGACTTTGGAAAAGACATAATGACCAAAAGGCAGCCCGAAAACATACACAACAACCACATAGCATCCTGCATACGACTGGACAAGGTTACCCTCATAACTGTGAGGAAGTGGCCAGCAAAGTTAAACAGAGCGAAACCCTCCAAAAAAACACAGAGCGATAATACCCATATCCACTTAAAACAACAGAGATCCATCACAATTTTCACCACACAGAACAACCAATGAATGCATAACTCAACCAACCAATTCCTTTACTTGCAAGACGAATAACCACATAGTCATTCCAAAGAGAAGACCCACGCATTTACACAGTTTCCAATCTGAGGAAAACATAAACCAACGCATCACTGAGTCATCATTCATTCATACACAGATCGAAATTCATGGATGGGTGAAAAGAACCATACCTGTAACCAATATCTTTTAAAAGGAGCGAGTTGGTCGAGCACTTCCTTCCCAGGCTTGAATATTGGAGCTTAACCACCAGCAAAACAAAATGAAACAATAACCATACTAGGGTGATGGCCCGATGGGGGGAAGTATGGAGTGACGTGCATTTACTGCACGTCGCTTCCATATTCCTCTCCATTCAATTTTGAAGTACATGACAACCCACAATCACCAATACATTAACCATGCCATTAATTCCAAACCATTGAAATCTGCGACCACCTTGCTTGCCAAATGCGCCACCCAAAAATTCATATTAACCATTTCCATTTCCATACCATACCATATATGAAATGCACCCAATATAACTTAATTGCAAATCACATAGCCACTAACCATTTGTAGTTAGGATTAATACTAACTTGTTTTCATTTTAATTGCACATAACTTCTAACGTAGCATAGTATAGGCCCTTTCTTTTGGATTTGTATTTTGTAAGTTTCCTTCCCATTGCTTCTGTTTATGGTGTTACTAACATATGTCTTGTGGAGGTGTAACTAGGTGATAAATCATGGTGGTGTGATCAAATATAACAAATGTGAATATATGCCAATCATAACGTCAAATTAAAGCTTTGAATAACATAACACCCCATAAATCCATCATCCACCTGTCATTATGTCAAAACGAAACCAAGACTGCATCATCAACCATATAAGACCTTGTAAGAAGCATCGAAATAACAACATAAAATATGTGATATGGATATCTCCGAGCCTCCAGTCTACAAGGGGGTCCCACCTACTAGTATTATATTTTATCGGCATGGTATAAATAATAGGCTTTAGAAATAATTTGCGGGCAAAATTCATCGTTGTGATTTTTATCATCAACAAACTGGCGACTCCACAGGGAAATTTGTTTACAACAAATTAAGAACTCAAAATATATGGTTTCACAGACCAAGAAGAGAAGATCAATAAGGTATAACCAGAATGATTATGCAACAGGGGGAAGTGAGTAGATTTAATGGAAAAATGACCGGGAATTTGGGAATAACTCATGGAAAATGTTAAGTATGAAGGGGTTTATCCCTGTATGCATAATCATTCAACCAGAATTTTCTCTTGACTTCAAGGAGAAAAAAAAATTATGGACTTGCTCTTTTGAATCTCAAATGGATGAAGAAATGGAAAGTAGAAGCAGGGTAACCAATTTCCTCATAAGACAGCAGTGAAAGAAGATAACAAATTCAATATGCTTTCAGGGGGAACATCATAATAGTTGTGTAAGATTGATTGTTATTAACTAACAATACCTTGTAGGAGTTTCATTGTGGCAGAACTGATCCAACATCTTATTCTTGACAAAAATTTGAAATCAAAAAGAACAAAAGAAAGAAATGTCATAACAGAAATGAAACTACAAAATTTTAAATAGCAGAAACTAAAATGACAGAATTGCAATCAGCAGAAGGAAAACTACTAAAATGGAAGCAGAATTGAAAACTGTTTATATCATAATTGAAAAGCAGTAGTGAAAACTATTAAAATGAAAACATAACTGAACTAATAAAATACAGAACAATCCAAACAGCGTTAAAAATTTTCAAGTTGGTTCCACGTAGTGTTTTAAGTGAGAATCGTTAGTGTTGTAGAAAAACAATCGCTCTTGTAAATATTTTAGAATGTAAGAGTTTGTGCCTAGGACAAAAGAGAATTTGAAAGGATAGAACCATAATTTTTGAAACTTTGAGTGTCTTCCCCTATCAACATGAGTTGAATCCCACAACAGTACTTTCTCATTGACTTTAAATTTGACAATTTTGACACTCTTGTTGAAATACTTCTTAGCAGTATGTTGTCTCATTTTTATATTATTCAAGGCAAACATCATTTGCTCCTCTAAATCTAGGAGTGCATTCATCCTTTGTGAAACATTAGAAGAATTTAATTCTTCGATTTGTAGCATTAATCTTGAGGAAATTTCAAGCTCAGTAGGGAGAATGGCTTCTTGATTGTAAGCAAGCTAGAAAGGAGTGCAACCAGTGCTCACCTTGGTGGTAGTTTGATCTGCCCAAAGGGCATAAGTGAGGAGAGTGTGCCATTGACGAGGCTTATCTTCGATGAGCTTTTTGATGATTCTTACCAGATTCTTGTTGGTAGACTCGACCTGCCCATTTCCTTTGGGATAATAAGCTGATGAGGTGAAATTTTTAACCCCCAAACTAGCTAAAAATTGGGTCAACTTAGCAGAAATAAAAGTGGGACCATTTTCTGTAATAATTTCCAATGGAAGACTAAATCTGGAAAAGATGTTATTTTCAAGGAAAGAAATCACCTGATCATTTGTCGAATTTTTAAGTGGGACAACTTCAGTCCATTTTGTAAAATAGTCTATGGTTTTCAAAATAAATACTTGTCCTGTGACGGCCACCCTGCCCCTCGCGAGCACGGTCGCCCCACCAGGACCTTCACAAATCCTCGGCCCGAAGAGTTGGCACTCTTCCTCCCCTTTTCGGGGTTTCGCAACCCACAGTCTCTCTCACACACGCTTCCCCCTTTATAACTTGCCTGGGGAGAAGAATCGGAGTCTCGCCTCTCGCGAGTCCCGACGTCGAATGTCTTTTTCCCGGGTTCCCGAGACCGAGGAAAGTCAACGTTGACTCTTCCTTCGCTTCTCGCCGCTCGGAGGATGTGTCCTCCCACACCCGGACTCAGAAATCCCGAAATGCCGATCCCGCGGTCTCGCTTCTCGTGACGTCGCGCCTCGGTCGTCAGTCGTCTCCCCTCCTGAGACCCAAAGTCCCAAGGTCGCGAGGCCCGAAGTCGCGTGCTCCGTCAATGACCGTTGAACCCTGATAAGGAAAGAAACGGTGGCCGAAGTTAACCAACTCGTCCTCACGACTCCCGGCTAAATGGGCCAGTCT
>ML816573.1:38767-81469 GCA_009831015.1 Picea engelmannii
ATGTGATATTTCGACAGATGAATATAAGACTGCTTTGAGTATCCTTCTCTAGCTTTTTCGTTTCAGGGGAATCTTGTGAGAAGGGAGGGCCCACCTTCTTCACAAGATTCACCCATTAGTTTAGAAGTGTGTTAGTACAGTTTATGTTTATGCTTTGATTTAACTGTCGTTTGCTGAAACATTGTTTTTTATGGATTTCACTTCGCTGAAACACTACTGACTCTGTCTTAGTTTATTGAATGAAATTCGTAATTCTTTTCATTAGCAATCTTGTGTGATGATTTTATGAGGCTAGCCAGAAACAGGGTTAAAGGTTCCTGCTTAGACAGGAAGGAATTAAAACACCTTGTCTTCTGTAGATTTCATTTACTTCTGCAAGTGTGCTAGCCAGGGATTGGGTTAAGGGTTCCTTCTCAGAAAGGAAGGAACTAGAACATCATGTTCTCTGTAGATTTCCATCATTCCTGCAAGTGTGCTAGCCAAAGACTGGGTTAAGGGTCCCTGCTCAGAAAGGAAGGGATTAGACTATCCTGTTCTCTGTGAACCTCAACTTCACAAGTGTGCTAAACAGAAATAGGGCTTAAGGCTCCTGCTTAGAAAGGAAGGAACTAGATAGCCTTGTTCTCTGTCAGATAGAGTTAATTGTTTTCTGCTTACTGTTTCCATGAAAAGAGTGTTAGTACTGAAGTCTCTGTTTGAGAGTAAGGGTCATGTTCTCTGATTGCAGAATAGTTGTTCTTTCCCATTGCAAGTGTTATTTTAATGTAATCCAGGATTCTTAGATTAATCTTTAAAGATCTACAATAGGAAGATACTTTCCTGTGATTTAATTCAGAACTGCAGTTTATTCAAGCAAGTGTGATTAGTATAAGTTTCTTTACTACAACACTAAGTTGCTTTTGGAATTGAGCATATATAGTGCGTGGTTATATTTGAAATAAAAGACTTCCCTGGGTTGATAATTTATGTATCACTTGATTGTTTGAATCAATTAAGCAATTATAGTGACCAACATCATCAAGGTAGATCTAAATGATCTTGT
The DNA here is from genome assembly GCA_009831015.1 of Picea engelmannii. NCBI lineage: Eukaryota > Viridiplantae > Streptophyta > Pinopsida > Pinales > Pinaceae > Picea > Picea engelmannii. Next base: position 39,810 of record ML816573.1, read on the forward strand.
CGATCAAATCGTCGAAATCTATTTGCATATCTATTTGAAAAGTGGCACCTTCATTAGATAAGCCAAAAGGCATGCATTCATAAGAAAAGGTACCCCAATGAGTAATAAAGGTGGTTTTATATTTATTTTCCCTTTTTACCTTGATTTGATTGTAACCATAAAAATCGTCAAGGACATCATATGTGACCCTGGAACTTGTTGCAAAATCATTTCCATATTAGGGAGAGGAAAGTGATCTTTTATACTATCCCGATTTAATGCACGAAAATCAACTCATAATCTGATGTGACCAATCATTTTCCGACTGGGAACCAAATTGGAAACCCATTCAAAATACTTGACCGGAAAGATGATTCCATCCTTCAAGAGTTTTTCCAACTCCTTTCGAATAGTTTCTTCCAGTGCAGGGTTGATAGGTATTTGTTTTTTCCTAACTGGTTTTATGCCTTACTTTATGGGAATGGCATGTTGTATGAGAGTGGGATCAAAACCATGAATATCCTCAAGACAAAGCAAAAACATCTTTAAATTTGCTAAGCAACTTGGAAAACTTCATTTTCTCTTCATCAAAACATTGGGCACCTATTTTAACATTCTTTGGAGACTCGGGTGTTCCAATGTTCAAGGAGATGGTTTCACCCACCTTCCTTTTTAACTCCTCTTCTTTATGTTTCTCTTTATTTCCTACATCACTCAATGAAAATGAACTCTCTAGAGGAATCAAGCCATTAGGAATCTTGTTATCTTCCATGGATATCACCTCCTTGGGCTTATAGGGTTAATTTTGAATGAAAGCATAGATGTTGTTATCGCTAAGGAAGACCTGCCATGATTCTATATTGTCAGGGATATGTGGATGATATAGAGATTTAAAAGTACAATCAGGTCTGTGTGGCAGAATTTTTTTATTGGGAGAGGTTGCAAAAACAGCTAACCAATCAGCCATTGAGTTCAATCCCCTCTTCACATGACTAATGTTGATAAGGTTCTAGATAAGTGCCCAAACATTTTGGGTGTATTTTTTCATCAACTTGTTGCTAGGAGAGTATATATTACGTACAAGGTTCACAAAAATCTCAGAACCCCCAAAAATTGTAAGGTGACCACAACCTAGATTACAGGGGTTTTCAATGCCTAATAATAAAGCTTCAAATTCAGTGACATTGTTTGTGCAAGCAAACTCCAAACTATAAGAAAAGTTATGAATCTTCCCCACAAGAGAGTACAAGATAATGCCAGCTGTGTTTCCTTCATTAGAGCATGAACCATCAAAGTGCATGTGCCACATATTGTCGTCTAAGTCGATTTGTTCCAAGGGAATGTTATCCTCCTCAGCAAATATGGAATACACCCCTAGGTCTTCTTCAATATAATTCACATTAGGTTGTGAAATAGTTTCTATGTAAGGTGAAATCCTTCCCTCTCTAAGGACTATGATTTTTTTACCATTCTGAGGAACGGATAAGTGTGTCTCGTCGAGTGAGAGGTATCCACCTTTCAAAGATTGCCAATATCTTCCTAATATGATTGAGTAATTTCTTACAGGCATATCAATTACCTGAATATTAAGGGTTGTCCTTATTTCAGGGTGTGCGTACAAAACCAAGGTCACGTCTTTGATCTCACCTATGATCGTTTGTTGTAGACTATTATAAGATAGCATGCTTCTAGCATTTCCATTTGTACAAAACAAGCCTAGATCTTTCATAATAATATTCTACATTACACTTGGGCCCGAACCACTGTCAATGATGCAACAATGGGCAATCTTATCCATAATATTTACAAAAATATAAAAGGGGATATTTTTTACAGGGTATCTAAAGTTATGTACACCTACTTTATTTACAAATGAATCCTCTTCATTTACCTCTTCATAAAGGTTGGCTACAACATAATATTTTCCTTCCATGAATTTTTTTAGATGCCTCTATTGTTCAGGGACAGCAACCATGTCCCGAAGGGTGGAATTTGCTTTGATGTTGGCCAACTGATTTAGAATATTGTATTTGGAAGAGGGGAGAGGGGAGGTAGTTCCTTGACTGTTAGTAACATTAGGAACCTGAACAGTAGAAGTTAGTGAGGATGAGCTTGGGATAGAAGAATTGCAAGGAGGATCATATCCTTTGGGAGCGTAGGCTTTGTTCCTAGTATTGATGATCATGACATCTTCTGTCTCTGCAAAATCTAGGACAGTGATTTTAGTTTTCGGTATTTTACCAAATATCTTATCTTTGGAACTCTTATTTACCTCACATGTGGTTTCCTCATGGTGTTCCTCGCAAAAGTTACACCAACTATGAGACATGATAGCTTTCGGCTGAAAATTATTTTCATTTGTATTTCTAAAGGGGGGTGCAGAAGAGGATGAAGCTCCAGGGGTAAGAGGGGAGACATTTCCCTTTTGCTCATACACTATCATATGATTATTCATGTCTTGTACAAGCTCTAAGAGGGTAGACATGTCTATTTGTTTAATTGATTCTCCCTAAGGAAGACATGTTCTTTCAAGTTGTTCTTCATACTCTAAGCAAGTATGCAGAGTGGAACCGAGGTTATCAATGGATTTTTCCTCAATCCTATGACGGTAGGGGGAAGGTAATGCATTATAATAATGCATGAAAGCGGCTTGGTTCTAAGGTTGAATGATTTCATGGATTTGATTATATAACTTGGTGAAATGCAAGTTGAAGGACTTGATGGTTTCGCCATCCTTATAAGTGATGTTATTGTACTCCTGTAACTGCTCAGTTGGGATTTTGGGTTGCCCATAGGTGGATTTTAACCAATAGACTAACTCCTCCCAAGTAGACAGAATATTAGGAGGAAGGTCAAATAAATCAGCCGCAACCTTTCCTTCCACGGAATTGACAAATAAGCACCTGCAAGTATCATTGGAATTGGCTCCTATGTTATGACATGCATTAGAAAATGTCACCAGGTGTTCATTTGTAGTGACAATGTTATTCCCTTAAAACCTAGGAAGATTCTCTTTGAATTTAGGAAGTGGGTGAGTAGAAGGTGCTAGGTTAAGGGAAGAGGAAACATGCCACGGTGTGGTTGTAGCATCTTCTTCAAATTGAAAAAGCCCATACGTTTTAATGACTTTGGTGGGGTTTGTGGTAGATTGGACAGGGACTTGGTGACTATATAAGCTACCAATCACTAACGAAGATGAAGACTAAGAGGAGGAAGCACTTCCAGTAGCACCAATTCCACCACTAGATGCCATCTTTTGGATGATAAGTAAGGGAGAGAAAGACGAATTGGATGAATCGGACAAGGTTCTCCTTAGAGAACTGTGTTGGTTTGATAACACAATGTTCCTTCTTCCTATTTCAACAATAGGATTAATTTCAGGTGATAAGCCTCTTCTTCTCCTAGAAACACGAGGGTCTAAGGACATGAAAAGAAGGTCAAAGCTGAAGAAAAAAGAATATTATGGATGATTTATAGGTTGTCCACATCTAGCTTCCCAACGTTATTGGGAACTTATGTCTCATTCAATTGATGCACATAAATGATTAAGCTCAACCCGAGTATTAGCAGTGTCTAAAATGGTGTTAAACAAATTTAAAGAAATGTTGGTTTGATCTTGAAGACCGGCCTCAATATTGGATTTCCTTGCAACAGGTACATTCATTAAGAAATAAAAGAGTAAAAGAATCAATATCAGAAAAATAGATGTATTTGATGATACTCAAGCATTAAAATTAACCAGAGAGATATTGAAGATCTCCCCAGTATGGTCGCCAAATAAATGTTGAGGAAAATATATGAAATGATATTACTCAATCATTTTCAGATCTTACTTGGCTAAATAAAGATAGACAGGAATATCACCCTATGTTTATAGCCATCACAAAATGTTTCCTAATCCTCAAGTATTGGTTACAAGTGCTTAGGTTGATTTTTTTATAGATAAAAGTTTGTTGAAAAATTCAATATTTATGTAATTTTATGAATATAACAGATGCAGAAATAAATGTAGAGAGAGAAGTAAAAACACCAAGTCAATAATCAACATAGATGATTCATAAAGCAATCGTTTATTCCATTCTAATTTATCAAAAGATTCATTCTCTTTTCAAAATTCCGTGAGGAAGTTTGGACCAAAGTCAAACTTAGATGTCCCCAATGAAAACCATACAAAACGACTTTCGACGGAAAGTAAAAAACTAAACTTTAAAAGTTGGATCAGCTTGCCATAGATTGTTGCCCACTTGACTCTGCACAATAGCCTTTACTAGTCATGAAATTTAATTCACAAACAGACAAGTCTACACATACTATCAAAGATAGATCAACACCTCTGAAAAACAAGTGTCCAAATGATGTAATTCAGCACTGAATCTTGTTGTCTACAATAGGACCTTGTTATCGTAAAAGAGAATTATGCTTTAAATGAATTAAAGAATGAATGAAAAGTGAATTATCTCAATAAAACTCAAGAGCATACCTTAGTATGCTTCTCCTTCTATCCTCGTATGTTCCTCCTTTTCCTTTTTCCTTTAAGCAATCAGAATTAGTTGAAGTAGTTAAACTACCTTTTAGTTAAGTTAAATAAAAATCAACCAACTTTTTAGTTAAGGGGGAAAAGTAATAAAATTATAATAAGGGTCTTTAATAAATAATAACTAGTAGGTGGGACCCCTTGTGACAACCTTTAGTTTTTTAACAATCATAACACAACTAGTTAATCAATCAAACATAACCCTCCTTGTGGCTCCCATCATCACTCTCATAATTTGACAATTTATATCAATGATAATTGAAATTATATCCAAAAATATATTATCCATATATCCAAAAAATAATCTGTTGTCCAAAATTTCAGAAGTCAATTGTTCTCAACAATCAATAAATAAAAACACTTTAAAACCCATATTTTCCACTCTAGGAGGCAATCTTCCCCTTGTTGTTGTTGTCACCCTTTGATTTCTTTGAATTTTTCTTAGGATGTGTGGAGCCTTTAGTCCTAATCTCATTGATAACATGAGAGCAATCATCTCTCAAATGCATGTGGGGGGACACATATTTGGCAAAGTTATTTAAGGGAGAGGAGGGGGAAGCAATGGCTTTTCCTTTGTCAAGAGCATGGTGGGCCTCGGTTTTTAACCTTTTTCTTGCATGGGGAGACTGTACTAGTGAGTGGGCAGGGGCAACTTGGACAATTTGATTGATAGGTGGAGGAGCAGGTAGAGACAAGTTAGGCCAGCCACGATGTTGGCATACTGTTGGATGGACAATCTCTTGACATCCATCATTTTCAAGGACTTCCTCTTGTAATGAGACATGAGGGGGAACTGGGATACCAGGGACATGTGGGGCTTGGAAGGGAGGCCTTTCTGGCCTAGGTTGGACCACTCCTTTTCCAATCCAGCTTGAAATAGATGGCTCAAATCTTGCAAGTCTACATCAAAATGTATAGAAAACCTTGGCCTTTTAGGTCCCCTGTTCCAATTTCCTCTTCCTCTGTTACCCTGGCCATGGCTACCTCTGCTGAAAAATCTCATTCATGTATGCATTATTGATTAGAAACTAGTTTCTTCAACAACCATACATGACAACTCTTTAAATATGAAACAAAGTTTGGCTCAGAAACACATCAGACTCATGCAATCCAATCCATATAAATCATTTAATACTTGTCAATGAGCAGGGGGTGAATAAGGATTCTGGGACATGTGAGGGATTTTATTGAGTGAAAAGTGTTAAAATGAAGGGGGGTATATCATGATTACTGTTCAACAAATCATCAAACAATCAACTGTATCATAAATCAAAATAATATATCATTGTAACCCATTTTGTGCCATCCTTTAACTGTTATAATTACATATTTTAACTTAACTATAATTTAATTTTAAGAACAAGGAGTGGATAGTGAATATGGGAAGGCGAGGGGACTTGTAATGTGTGAAAAAGTGAGAGAATGGTAGGGAAAAAATGAATATTGTTCATAAAACAAATCAAGTAATCCATAAAAACAACTATGTATTCATTACAAAATATGCCAATACCAATTAAATAATTACTTTGTGTCAAAACTATTCTCTGTCCCACATTCAATTTCTTCAAAACTTCTCAATTTACATAGTCTGTAATCATACTCATAATCACTATCCCTTCCAACAGTCATGTTAAGAGAACACTTGGTCTCTTTCAATTCTTTTTTTTTCATTGAAAAAAAAATCAAAAGAAACACACAGCCACATTGCCCATCTCTATCCATCATATATCACTATAAAATATCAAAACTTGTCCATAATTTTCAATCGCCCAAATTAAACATATACACAGGTCTCTTTTCCAATTTGAACAGACTTTTAAAATTTCTCGATTTCATGCCCTTTTCATTCTATTAACCAATCAAAATTGCAATGAAACCACAATATAAAACTTCGAGCTTCATCATTTAGGATGGAATTAAATAAAACATGTGTGATGCCTCCATAATAGATACACAGTGAGACAACAAAATCACATTCATCAATTTCCACAATTTTCCATGATCTTGATCGAGACTAATGAAACACACACAGTCATCAACTTGCAATTTACACCATGTTGTAAGAACACAATGATCCAAAGAATAACGAAAAAGAGGCAGCCCTTGACTGCACATTATCATTGATTCCCAATCAACCAATTTAATCAAATAAAAATGAGCTAGGTTTTTTACACAACTATCATAATGAAAAAGAGGTAGCCCCTTGACTGTATATCATTTCTTATCCTCGATCACAACTTTCCAATAAACGCAATCAAACAAAGACAAGATGGTACTCAACACAACTGTCATGACCACTCAACCAATCTATGATAATCACAAGATGCCCGTCAAGAGTAAGAACAGTTGGGGATGATTAAAATCAGGCTCTGTAAGCACAAATACAAGGAAGCAATCAAAATTTCTCGTGGTCATCAATAACACAGAAGGAATGGAGGTCCTCAAAATGTATCAACCAATAGGTAGAGACCCTTCGATACAAGCACCATAAAACCACAGGGTTCCTTATAACTCTTGGTATGTGCAATGGCACAACAGTTCAATGGCAGGTAGGGTAGGACGACGATGCAGAGGAGAATTAAATATCCAATGGATAGTGATAGGTACCCCAAAGAACACAGAGGTATTCCTCGTGATCCAAACCAATTTATAACAATGCTAGTGGGAATGTAGAACCGAGGCAGAATTTATATCACCAACAACAATAAAGCATACATCTTGGCATAATGGCCACCCTACAACCCACTTCTAAGATATGTTGATTCCAATACGACAAAAATAAGACCACGACTAGGTGAATAACCCATGACCATGACTCTGGATAAGACACAATGATCAAAAGGCATTTTGAAAACATACACAACAACCACATAACATCCCGCATACGACTTGATAGGGTTACCCTCATAACTATGAGGAAGTGGCCAACAAGGCTAAATAGAGAAAAAACCTCCAACAAAACATAGAGCGATAATACCCATATCCACTTAAAAAAATAGAGATCCATCACAGTTTTCACCACACTTAACAACCAGTGAATGCATAACTCAACCAACCAATTCCTTTACTTGCAAGACAAATAACCACACAGTCACTCCAGAGAGAAGACCCACGCATTTACATAGTTGCCAATCTCGGGAAAACACAAACCAACACATCATTGAGCAATCGTTTGTTCATACACAGAGCGAAATTCATGGACGGGTGAAAAGAACCATAACTGTAACCAATATCTTTTAAAAGGAGCGAGATGGTCAAGCACTTCCTTCCCAGGCTTGAATCTCGGAGCTTAAACACTAGCAAAACGAAATGAAACAATAAACATACTAGGGTGATATCCTGATGGGGGGAAGTATGGAGTGATGTGAATTTACTACACGTCACTTCCATCTTCCTCTCCATTCAATTTTGAAGTGCACAACAGCCCACAATCACCAATACATTAACCATGCCATTAATTCCAAACCATTGAAATCTGTGACCACCTTGCTTGCCAAATGCACCACCCAAAAATTCATATTAACCATTGCCAACTTCCATACCATACCGTATATCAAATGCGCCCAATATAACTTAATTGCAAATCGCATAGCCACCAACCATTTGTAGTTAGGATTAATACTAACTTGTTTTCATTTTAATTGTACATAACTTCTAACATAGCATAGTATAGGCCCTTTCTTTTGGATTTTTATTTTGTAAGTTTCCTTCCCATTGCTTTTGTTTATGTTGTTACTAACATATGTCTTGTGCAGGTGTATCCAGGTTATAAATCATGGTGGCGTGATCAAGTATAAAAACTGTGAATATATGCCAATCATAACATGAAATTAAATCTTTGAATAACAAAACACCCCATAAATGCATCATCCACCTGTCATTATGTCAAAATGAAACCAATACTACATCATCAACCATATAAGACCCTATAAGAAGCATCAAAACAACAACATAAAATATGTGATATGGCTATCTCTGAGCCTCCAGTCTACAAGGGGGTCCCACCTACTAGTATTATATCTTATTAGCATAGTTTAAATAATAGGCTTTAGCAATACTTTGCGGGTGAAATTCCTCGTTGTGATTTTTATCGTCAACAACGTGCATGGGCCCAGATTCCCTATGAAAAGAGGAAGGCACTTGATCCAAATAGAATAGAGTGTATATGTGTTGGATACCTCGATGGTGTGAAGGGATACAGACTTATTGATCTTTCCTTGGACAAGCTTAACATTGAGCAAAGTGTCCAATTCGAGGAAAGTGTCTCGCATGTACCTTAGCATCCAGATGCAAATGAATTTGTTCTTCCACCTGTCATATTTGATGAGCTTGCACATGTCAACTCTTCTTCAGATGAGAGTTCTGATTCAGAGGATTCATATGATCCAGATATAGAGTCAGTACATTCAAATGAAAATTTAGTGCATCCAGATGCAGATGTAGAGCCAGAGCAGAGGCCCAAGTTGGCCCAGACTACTCTTCAGAATGTAGGGGATCTTTTTGGTGATCCAGATAATACTAGGAGGACTTGATCTGATTTTGAGGATACTCCTCTTGCACTCACTACCATTGAACCATTTCCACCCAGGCATCTTTTCTTGGTTCAGTCTTCAGATCCATAGTCTTATGGTGAGGCTGCTGGAAATCCCTTTTGGGAATCCACCATGTAGGAGGAGTACAAATACCTCCTCGAGAATGAGACTTGGGATATGGTTCCCCTTCCATCAGGAAGGAAACTTGTCAGGTGCAGATGGGTCTACATTACCAAGAGCGCAGTGGATAGACAAATTAGCAGATATAAATCCAGGATAGTTTCCAAAGTCTTTCAATAGGTGCATGGCATTGACTATGATGAGACCTTCGCTCCAATAGTGAAGATGTATTCCATATGTTTGGAACTTTCCATTGTAATATCCAAGGGATGGGTAGTCCATCAGATGGACATTTCCTCACATTGATCTCTCTGAGGAGATCTATATGGAGCAGCCCCAGGGATTTATGCAGGATTCATTTTTGGTCTGTCGAATGAAGAAATGTGTATGGAATAAAGCAGGCTCTAAGGGCATGGTATGCCAACATGTACTCCTACCTGCTATCACATAAATTTGTACATCGTAAATCAGACCCAAATGTTTACATGCTCGGGATGATCGATTAACTTCTACTCTTAGTTTTGTATGTTGATGATTTGTTAATCACCAGTTGCTCGACTTCAATGATTGTTGCAGTCAATAGGATTCTACATGATAGGTTCTTTATGAAGAACATGGGTTCGCTACATTTATTCCTTGGACTTGAGATCAGTCAGGATGCATCAAGCATCAAACTATCTCATGCCAAGTATGCATGAGATCTCCTTGAGATATTTCACATGACAGACTGTAATTCTTCCCCGACACATTTCCTATCAGGATTCATACTTGAGGATGGAGGGAACACTCCACTAGTTGAAAACACACTATAAATACAAGTAGTGGGGATCTTGTTGTATCTCACACATTCTAGACCAGACATATCCTATGCAGTTGGAGCAGTCTCCAGGTTCATGCAGGAGTCGCATGAGCTACATTGGAAGGTTGCAAAGCGTATCCTTCGATACATACAGAGAACCATCACCTTTGGGATTCATTATGTAGCAGACTCTACATTGGATCTCATGGGGTTCACTGATTTTGACTAGGATGGAGATAGCATTGATTGCAAGTCCACATCTAGTTACTCACTTAGTCTTAGTTCTGGGCTATTTGTTGGTCGAGCAAGAAGCAGGTTGTTTTTACTCTATCTTCAGTCGAGGTAGAGTACATAGGGGTAGTTAACATAACCATTCAGGCTATGTGGATACCAAAAAATTTCACTGATTTGGGAATTCAGTTTCATCAGCCAATCGTCATTTTTTTTTACTACCAGAGCACTCTTAAGTTCTGCAGAGATCCAGTTCAGAGGTAGCAGACAAAGCACATCAATATCCACATGCACTAAATCCAATACTTAGTACATGAGGGGATCATCGACCTACAGTTCTATCCTTCAGTAGAACAGACTGCAGAAATATTCACCAAGAACTTCACTGAGTAGAAGTTCCATTCTCTATGCAGTTGTCTTGGAGTGAAGGACACAGTTTCCTAGCAACTGTCAGATCTTCTTTTTACATACATTGTACTTTGAGGGGGGGGTTTCCCATGATATTTTCCCTCTTTCCTCGCTTCATTTCAGTGTATATTTTGTATTTGGGTACCTAACATGGCCTTGTTGTCAGGACCCATTCTTTATTTCACCATAGTGATGTTCAGGGGGGGTGTTGGAGTTACTTCACACACACCTAGGATTTATTTTTCCTAAGGTTTTTCCTATGTTTATTAGTCATTATTCAGTCTCCTATATTTTAGGAATAATATTCCTCTAGGGATAATATTCTCTTCAGTCTTCACTTCAGTTTGATCAGTTGAGTGGATTCTAGATGCTACATTGGGATTGTCACCATGCAACATTGGGATCATCACCAACTAATTCACATTGTCCTTGGGATCATCACCAGACTAGCGCATTACTCATGATTCCCTTATCTCCTCCTCACTTCACTATGTTTCAATCAGTTAACTGAAGACTGATAGACTAGTTAACTCAGCTAGGTGGCAATTCACTCCCATAAATGACTGAGAGACTAGAATAGGTGGAAGTTTACTCCCGTAACTATTGGTGTGTGTCCAGATCACTCTAGACCACCATTATGGTGCATTGGCTTCTCCTCCAGTGTGCATTGGTTGAGTTATACAAAGTATATCATGTGTAAATTATCATTCATTCATTTGGTTAATGAGAATTTTTCCATTCTTTCTCATTTGCTTCTATTTTCTCATATTTTATCTGTAATTGTGTATTTCAATTCCCCCCTAGATCTATTATGTGCAGGTTCAACACATTTACACTATTACTACTGTCTAAAAAGTTGGAGAAAGTGGCAGAAGAAGTTGACTCCTTGAATCTTGTTCTGGATAAAGATCTTTCACGTTGTTAGAGGTGGCATATGAAGACAAGGAGAGGGTAGAGATCTTGGAGAGAGTGGTAAGTCAACACTACATTTTGTTTTCATTCTCTAATTTAGCAAATGCTCCATAAGATTATTTTTGGTTCTTACATTCACTATTTTTCTAATTACAAACTTAGAATCATATATTGGACATTGCATTTGGGATTTTCTAAATCATTCAAAGATGATACAAAATATTTAACTAAATATTATGCTTTATGTGTACTGAACTTGTAGTTGGCCTTGAAAATTGAAGATCTAAAATGTTTAGGAGACAATTGAAAAAAAATTAAACTACAACTATGCGAAAATGACTTGATTTAGTGGGTAACAGTGAGTGATAATAGCATGAGATACCAATTTTTTTTGCACTAAATAAACTTGAAGGTGGAAGTATAATAATAAGGCATCTATCTGGTTAAGTGGCTAGCTTTTATTCAAAACTTTTCAAATTGGCTCGTCCCAAACCAAAGATGAATCCTGCCAACCATTTTATACAGATTATTGAATATAACAAATAAGTGGAGGTAATACTTGAGGTATTTTATGATAACTGAGATAGATGGTTGTACTCACAATTTGGATGGAAGAATAATGTAACTTATATTAAATGTGACCTTCTTCAAATCCTTAACATTTAGCCATTGAAGGTTGAATAATTAATCACACAACTAGTCCTTAATAAAGATAACAAGTCAAATGGATAATCTTCCACAAAGGGCTAAGGAGCATATGCAGTCGCCACAAAATTAAATGAAAAGCATTCAACCTTGATTAAAGAGAGAGGAGGTTACTCTAACCTCAATGATTTTATAAATAAGATTGGAAAGAGGGTTTTGTAGAATGCAACTATCCCTAGGGTAAAGGGTTCATAATATTTTCTATCGCATGTTAGAAATTTTAAGCTTCAGAACTGTATTCACAAACATCACGACATATTTTACTGTGTGAATGTTGTTTGTACTCTACTCCTCCAAACCCTAGGAAGTATTGGAGATCCAAGAAACATTCACCTAGATGACAGCAAAATCCTATTGAATGGAGATGGTAATCGATGAAATGTCCATATGTAGATCAACGTCCTCTAGTAACATCTGTAGTCTGTAATTCCAAGGTGTAAACTTGGAAGTGCCCTCTAGATGCTTACATTATTTGAGATTGAGACTAGTCATGTTTACAATTCTTAGGACATGCATCAACCAAAACAGATAGTGGGAAAACAAATCAGACCAACAAACTATCACAGGTGCAAATCAACTATCTTAGGCATAAACAACACTCCAATCATTGGAGTATTTTAGGAATATCACCCACAAACCCCTCACAAGTCCAAGCACCCATGTGAGGTATTGTTGGCCCTTGACCAAGTTTTGGGAGATTCTTGGTCATGTTGACCTATTTTGGGACTTTGACAGCCTGTCGAAGGAGGAGCACAGACGAAGTGGAGATCACAGGATCTCGGCCCCTTTTTGGGTCCTTTTTGGGTTTATGGGAATATGTAACGGGAATGGGATGTCAACCCATGGGTTTACCCATTTTTAGGCCTATTTTGTAATATATAAATAGATGCTTAGGAAAGATAGTAGTGGTGCATCTATGTGGTGTATGCAAGATAGTTAAGTGCTACCTGCAAGTATGGTTTGTATATGCTTTGTGCATACTGTGAGAGACTTGCAGAGCTAGGTGCAAGGTATTGTAACAAGTTGTGAAGTGATTTGTGCTGTAACATAAGGAAGGAGGATCTAGCAAGGTGTGCGTATCTCCTGTCCTAGGCAAACTAGGGTTTTGAGGCTATGTTCTTGTAACCGATTGACTGAAGATAATAAAGAAGAAGAGTTGGTGGACGTTTCCCTAGGGTGGGGGTGAACCACATAAACATTGTGTTGTTCCACTTTGTGCTTATTTTGATGTGTTTATAAATTCTCTTTCTAAGTTCTTTGATATAGATAGATAGATCTACTTATGCTTTGTGCTATGAATGTTAGATCTGACCTCTATGAATGTGCTTAGTGATTTCTTCTGCTAGATATGATCCATTTGTTTGTGTTAAGTGCTTAAATACATTAGATCAGTGTGAATGCTATGAATCTTTGTTTTATCAGTGAATTAGATATTGATTGCATATTGAGGAACGGATGGTGTTAAGTGCTCTATTAAGTATCATAATCACATATCTATGTCCCAGCTAAGGTTGCATACACCTGAGTCTCGCAACCACCCCTACCTCTACCTCGGGTGAGACTTCATCTACTTCGCAGGTGTTGCCGAAAGGGCCAGTAGTTAAGGTTTTGTTGGTGCATTGTTGTAGCATTGAACCTTCGGTCTGCCCTTGTTCCAACAAATGGTTTCATTGCCGGGATTGAAACTGTGATTGCTGGGAATTGAGAAAGAAGAAGCTTTGTGCAAAGATTCGTCCTGAAGTTTTGAAAGCTCTGTGCATAGATGTCTCGCTCTAGTGCGCAGTATTCTACTTGATTTATAAAACTCTGTGCTAAAAGAAAGAGGCCCGATTTGAATAAAAGATGTTGGATATGAAGGAAAGAAGCAAGATCTAAAAGCTTTGTGCTCCAAGAAAGGTAAAAGTGAAAATTTATGATTAAAAGAGGTAAGATCTGAAAGCTCTATGCTCTGATAAAGGTAAGAATATTGAAAAGTTTTAGATCTGAAAACTCTGTGATTTGTAGAAGTAAGATAAGTGGAAATTTTTGTCTCTAGAATATGGATCTAGGTATGTTTAAAAGAGTCTGACCTGGTTTGAAAACTAGGGTATTGATAGATGAAAGAAGGCTTGATATGAGTAGATCTCATAAGAATAATGAAAGATATGGTATACCTATGCATAGAAAGAATGTTTGGACTAACAATTGGATGTAGGATCCTAGAAAGAATTTGTTGCAAGTTAGCTCCTATGATCCTAGCGCGTAGTACAGGAGGAATTGAGGACCATTTAAAAGAAAGAGAGGCTTAACCCTCTGTTACAGCTACAGAAGACCAGGACATCTTGCTAAGGAATGCCCTGGAAGAGGACCTAGCTGTCTTTGTTGCAAGGCTATGGACCATGAAGTGTTGGATTGCCCTAGAATGATTGCTAAGCTTGAAAGAATGAATCTGAACCAAGAAAACCCTAAGGTAGATCCAGAAATAGCAGAATCCCAGAAAGAATCAGAGAAAGTATTGTTATAGATGAAAGAAATCATGGATGACCACCGACATATCATCTTATCAGATATCTTCAAAGAAAAAGAATGCCTTGAAGCAAGAATAGGAGACTTCGACATTGACTGTGTTCTAGATGAGGAGACACAGGTGAATATCATGACAAAGAGAAATTTGGAAGCTATAGGGAAGCATGCTATGATTTCTTCATTAGGAGGAGTAGGATTATTCAGAGGAAAACTGGTAAACCTATGTGGAAGGCTCACTCAGATACCTATGACTACCATTGGAACTTCGACAGAAGAAGATTTTGAGATTATTAAATTTATTGAAGACAACGCCCCATTTACCATGCTACTAGGAAAACCTTGGATTGATAGAGATCAAGCCAGATGAAAGGAAGAAGAAGAAGTTTTGGAGCAGAAGAAGCAAGAGTAAAATATTTTGTGACCAGAAGAATCACACACTTGATTGAAGAACAGGAGAACAGATCGAATCTATTTAACACTAGAGACCCAGATGTCAAAGCTGCAAGAACATTAGAAGACCCACAAGAGACTGAAGTACCTATCCCAGATAAAGACAAGGTATTACCCCTAAGTCCTAGGAAAGAATCTCAATAGCGCATAGTGACTATGTCAAACGAAGATAAGAATCAGAATGGAAAAAGACATACCAAGATGAAGCTCATTGGAAAGAAGGCTAGAAATCTAAGTAAGAAAAGGGATAAGATTGAAAAGTTACAGAAAGTTCTAGAGGGAACTTCGTAGGAGGGAAATTTGCAAAATTGGAGCTTCTTTGGGATATCGGAACAGCTACACATGGCACTTCGCCATGGAGAAGCAATATAGTCATTAGGGACATTATAATCGCTCGAATGCTACCCCAAATGGGTGGAAAGGAAATTATGGTTCATCATCAGACCATTGGACCATGCCATAACGAAGAGAACAGGGTTAATGGAGGCTTCATACCCATTGCAAGCGAACCGTTGTCGAGTTACCTATTTATCCCATCGCTCCATGCACCGAGAACACTTTTTCTAATTCAGAATTTGACCCCGCAGACTAAACCGAGTTTATGCAGTGACCATCGCGCTTTTACTCTCTATCTCACTACTATGTCTAAGTTATTCTCCGAACCCATGATTGTTAACCCCAACTGTGTATGTCGGACGAATTGAGCACCGTAGAGAAATTTGTTGAAGAATTTTTGATCGACTTCATGACTGAGAGGGTCATGTCGATGTCTCCAGGTATCCAGGCTTCATCCACAAGAACAGTGCAAGCATCTCCATCCACTGCTCGCGGAGCAGGACCGTCCGATGAGAAGCGAACTAAGCACGGGGATGACTTAGAGAATACTAAAATGATCTCGATTATATTACCTACCTATATACCACCTTTGAGTGGTGTTGTAAACCATAATAGCATACCTAGAGATTTTGAGTATGCCTTGGTCACTGCGTAGCTCCAGAAGGGGATACACGCAGTGCGAGCAGACCAAGAAAAGATTGCAGCGTTGAATTTTAGCGACTTCAACCTCGGTGACAGGAAAATTTACAACATGCTCACCCCGCATAAGTACCTGACCAGAACAAAGGGAAAGAATTCGAAGATCATCCCTCAGTCATGGACCCATAACCTTGCGTAGTCCACCCTATTGAGCGCTATGAAGATTCTTCACTTCGCACGACACCAAGAGGTGAATGCATGTGTCAAATTGTTGTTGTCTTGTTACCATGAAGGTTATATATGGTTAAACCATTGCATAATAATGGATCCGATGTTGATAAATTAGATCACCAGGATTAGTATGCAAGGACCTACCCACGAGATTTATACCCTGAAAAAGCCATGGATCGTTCTCTCGCACAAAGGATCAAGGACACCTATGGCAATGTCAAGAAGGGCATGCGAGGCTACAAGGTAGCCTCTATCCAAAGTGATGCAATGTGCCTTTCCTTTCAATTGATTGCAGGAAAGTTAGTACGAAATAATTGACCCACCCAAGTGACTAGTTTTGTAGTCGACCTCGCAGGGAAGTGCACGGAGGGCCTACAAATGAATTGGGTGCAGTACCTGGTGAACCAATTAGAAATTGACTGCATAGAATGTCAGGATCAAGGGTACAAATTTCATTTCAACTGGCTATTGATCCTGATTTCTTTCATTGCCTGGGAGATGCTGGAAGGTGTGACCTTCCCAGACATCGAGCCCTTTGAACCTTTGGCCGCAAAGTTCAGTACACTGTGGTATTCCAGTGACATGAATAAGCAATGGAAATCAAATGTCATGTTCCACACATACTACAACCAATTGAAGGTATCCATACAGTCTGCGCCTTGCATAACTCCGAATAATTTACACAGGTTCTGACTTTTGATGAAGTTCAGCGCTGATAGGCATTTAATTTATATCACAGCGTGCACTGATGAACATAAGGAATAGTTGCAGTCCTACTACAAGCTGACAGAGGAGGACTTGGAGGAGATCACCAAGGAATGGTTGGTAGACCTCCTCATTCCAGTAGACCCTACGGAGATATTTGATATAGACAGTCCAGAAAATGCGTCGGATACACCCAGACCTAGCAAGATAAAGAAAACTGAAGAGGTTCAGGATTTAGACAGTGCATCCATAAAGACTGCTTCCATCTCACCTGAGAAAGGAGGTGATGGAGGACATATAGATGGCGCATAAGTTGAACAGAAGTTGAACATAAGAAAGGCTAGGTTACACTACCTAGAGACGAGGAGGACCCCTCAAAGAAAAGGAAGGTTTACCCTCCAAAGCCTTCCTCCCAGAAGAAGTCGAAAGCTTCTATGACCAAAATGAAAACTATCCTCACCTCATATGACTTCGATTTCATTATAGCAGCCTTGAATGATGCTTCACTAGAGATAGCATATAAACAAGAGGCTAAGCAGGAAGTGATTAAAAATCAAATTGAGGTTGAGCTCCAAGGGGTGTAGCAGGCACTACAATCCAGACACGCAGTCTCCACTGCGCTCCTGCCATTAGGAACACTAGAACTGGGAGATGATCCATATCAACTCCCCCAAATAGTTGATACAGTCGAAGCTCGCCTTCGATGAGCACAAGAGGAAATAGTGCAAGCCACCCAGGGATTGACACAAGTACAGGGAGTACTTGTCAAACAACGCAGTGCTATAGAATGGGAAAATATTTCTCTCCAAGTGAACTAGGATGAAGAAAAAGCATAGCTGCAGCAAGGCAAGGAACAATTTCTAGCAGAGAAACTTATAGTAAAGGAAGTGGTCAACAAAGAAATTCTCTCTGTGATAGTCATAGAATTAAAGGTCGAAGAGAGAGTTCCACAGCAAGTAGCGCAAATTGAAGAAGTGATCCAACAGCTACAACAACGCATAGCAGATTTGGAGCTACGTGCAATACCCGAGACCCCTCAAGATGTAAAATACCAAAGGGAAGCAACTGCCAGGAGCACATTTGAGAGACTAAAGGCTCTTGCTGGGGAGTGCAAGCAGATGAGTAACCGCAGTGCCCAAACATATGAGAACCTCACCGAGAATCCGGAGTTGCAGTCACTAGAGTCACGGCTCAAGGAAGTGAAGCAACATGCAGACACACTACAGACACAGTTGAAGGCCCCATCAGTTGTAGATAGAATGAAGCAGTCTCAAGAGCAGTGCACCACCCAACAGTAGATCCATACGATTCAAAGAAAATTTATGGAAATCACTCAACAGCTCCAACCAATACAATATAAGGCGTTCCAATTGTTCAAAGAGATTGAGAGTCGAGGAGAAAAACTATAATAGGTTGTCACGACAGCAGAACAGCGCCTAGAAGGGCCAGTGTATGATGTAGTAATATAGGGGTTCACCGAGAAAGAGTTCATAGCACAGCAGTAAGTTGAAGCAGCTCGAGCCAAGCTTGAGGCATTTGAGGCAGAATTGATCATACTAGAGTGACTTGGGACAATTCACGGGTGAGTGTTGGGGGCTTGTTGGCCCTTGACCAAGTTTTGGGAGATTATTGGTCATGTTGACCTATTTTGGGACTTCGATAGCCTGTCAAAGGAGGAGCACAAGACGAAACGGAGATCACAGGATGTCGACCCCTTTTTGGGTCCTTTTTGGGTTTATGGGAATATGTAACGGGAATGGGATGTCGGCCCATGGGTTTACCCATGTTTAGGCCTATTTTGTAATATATAAATAGATTCTTAGGCAAGATAGAAGTAGTGGTGCATCTATGTGGTGTATGCAAGATAGCTAAGTGTTGCGTGCAAGTATGGTTTGTAGATGCTCTGTGCATACTGTGAAAGACTTGCAGAGCTAGGTGCAAGGTATTGTAATAGGTTGTGAAGTGATTTGTGTTGTAATGCAAGGAAGGAGAATCTAGTGAGGTTCGAATATCTCTTGTCTAGGTGAAGTAGGGTTTTGAGGCTCTATGCTTGTAACCGATTGACTGAAGACAATAAAGAAGAAGAGTTGGGCATAGCCCCAGGGTGGGGGTGAATCACATAAACATTGTGTTGTTCTGCTTTGTGCTTATCTTGATGTGTTTATAACTTCTCTTGCTAAGTGCTTTGATATAGATAGATATATCTGCTTTTTCTTTGTGCTATGAATGTTATATCCGACCTCTATGAATGTGCGTAGTGCTTGTTTCTGCTAGATCTGATCCATCTGTTTGTGCTAAGTGCTTAAATAAATTAGATCAGTGTGAATGCTACAAAGCTTTGTTTTATCAGCGAAGTAGATATTGATTTCATATTGAGGAATTGATGGTGCTAAGTACTCTATTAAGTATCATAATCACATATCTGTGTCCCAGCTAAGGTTGCATACACCTAAGTCTCACAACCACCCCTGCCTCTACCTCGGGTGAGACTTCATCTGCTTTGCAAGTGTTTCCAAAAGGGCCGGTAGTTAGGGTTTTTTGATGCATTGTTGTAGTGTTGAACCTTGGGTCTACCCTTATGCCAACAAGTACTGATCAGATTCAATCACTAAAGCTAAGTGATCACACTCACTAAGATCCCCCGACAACTCCCTCTTTCAATAGAATAATATTCCAAAAAACATGCTTGGATACCATGTTGAAATTTAATTCACGGTACATAGATCTGCACATATTAACAAAAAATTAACTAAAATTGTTTAAACTACTCTCAAAACAATAGATTGCATTTATACTAAAATTCAGGACCTTATGCCCAAAATTACAGACATTGTGTATTGTGGAAACACTGAGAACAATGGACTGGTTATTTTTCCAAGGAAAACCTTGTGGGGAAACCCAAGGGATGATTCCCCACATTCTTGGATGGCATCCCTAGTAAACTTGTCGGCGAATACTAGTGTGCCTCAACCCTCAACTAGGGGTATTCGAATTTGGAACCTGCTGACCTAGAACTAACCAAATTCCAACAACATTGGTGACAACTGGTTGAGATAACCCCTTGGGCTTAGTGCATCAGGTTGTCATGTGTTGATATGCATAAAAAAGAGTTCTGTAAATTATGAGAACAAGTTTAAAACCTACAAAAAATCAATCACATAATTATCTATTAATCTAAACGATGGAAAACTAAGAAGACTACTCAAAACCTTCTGTTATCTCACTCAAATTTGTCTCTATTGAAGTCACCCTATCTCTCTTTTATAGACTATAAGAGATAACAATTTACAATGCATGGATTCTCCTCCAATGGTGGGCCTCCCTTGAGGAGGAAAAACCATAACCCTATCACCTAGGACATAGTTCCCAACCTTGCATAAATTCATGTGCTATAACTCCCAATTGAATGCAGCTTAACTGGAAGAAGACAAAACCCATAATGCAACATCTTCTCTCTTGGATATATACACTCTATCTAAATATGAACTATGCATGTAATTGCATAAATTAGAACTGCACCTAACTGATGCTAAACTAGTGCATATAAATATGGAAAGGGCATGCACCTTGGTTGAACTGAAGACTGTAGTTCTAAATAAGGATAAATCTGGCACATGCAAGCATACATGTGCCCTCAATCATAGAACTTCCTATAACAACAAATTTTGTTCTTCTCCTAGAAGTTGCTTCACTACTGCACCCTCACCCATGTTTCCATCTCTATTGTACAGATTTTCTAAGTGTGCCATGATTGAAGAAGAATCACCCTCAGAGAAACAAGGTAAAGCTAAGACTAGGTCCTGGGATAACACACGTTGTTGACCCTCTAGACACTTGAGGTTTCTACCATCTATAACTCTAAGTCTTGTGAAACTTGGAACAACATGAATTAATACAAAATGGGAAAACATCGAGAGAAGGATATGTATCAATACAACAGGCAAGCTACACACACAATATGTGGAACATGACTCAGTTTGTTTGTTTTATGCGCTTTTTCTATTTGATATCCTCAACAAGTATACCATTTTTGTGACTAAAAGACCATCATAGACTTTCTATCTTTTTTAATTGGTGCCAGGTCATGATTTTTTTGAAAGTGAATACAAATGTATAAATTTGTGACTAGATTTTCATCCTTCATTTATACTCTTTGTATATATTACTTTTTTCATATCCATCTATTGTATGAAAATTGGAATCTAAAACCATGATGCAAACTGAACTCCTTTCTACTAAAAATATGGGAACCCAAACTATATGCTAGTGAAAGAGGATATGCTATCTCTCCTTGTGTAGGAAGGGAGATATTTTGTGACTTCTCTTTGGTCTTTATATATGTTGTTTATATTTATATTTTTTCCTTTTAATTACTTTTATGCTATTTATTTTATTTTGAGCCCAAGAGATAATGATAGATCTTGTAGTAAACTTGTGAAGGAATATTCACCATAGATCTATGTAATTCTACTTTTCCAAAGTAATTTAATTCCCCTAGTTCAATGTTATTGTTAGTGTGGTGGAGAAGACTTCTAAAAAGGTACCCTCTGGTCAAATGTTAATTGTTAGAATCAAAGCTTGATATTATGTTATATACCACTTCTTTTTCTTTCCATGCATTTTCTTTCATGTGTGTTATAGTTGACTGACATCCAAGTCTAGATGCTATATGTTTTGATTGTGTACCTGCTTAGGGATCACAATGACAAAGAGATTTATTTGGTATTGGAAACAATATGGCCTTTTTTCACCTCTTATATTATAATGATAAATATCTGATTTGTTGATTTGTACATGTAGAATGGGGACTCTTCTCATGTTATACAAATTTATGATGATGAAACCCAAGCCAGGAATTTAAAATGTAATTCATCATACATCCTTGATGAGGCTTATTCTACTGGGGTAACCATTTTTTCAAAGTATGCAGAACAAAGAGATCGTTTGAAGGTAAACTTAATTCTCTATATGAATTTTCATGTTTTCTAGTGATTAATGCACATACAAGGGGAGTGTTTTTCTATTGACCACATGAATTACAGAACTATTTGAGAATTATTTCTTTCATGCAAGAATGATAAAGACACTAATCATAGGATTATGCATATGTGCTTAGTTTTCTCTATAGGAAATTATTCCCTAAAAACTTCAAAGAATATGAATGGGAATTTGTATTGCACCTACTAATGGTTGTCCTCTACATAAATCTCCAAGAAGAAATAATCAAGTTGAACTAGTGTAGACTCAGTTGTGGATAAAACATGCAACTAGGAGGAGAGAATGGGTAGTACCGACATTGTTAAAAAGGGCCAGAGTGTATTGTTCTCAATATTTTAAAAGTTGGATTTGTACTTGGAACCGACCAAGGGTCTACTTAGACTCGAATTGGTGGCATTAGATTCACTTTACATGGAAACTTTGAATCACTATTTTTGACATTCCTTGCTTGAAATTAGAACTCATGATTCTAAAAAATATGTTGTCCAATCATTGTTTTGTTTTCTTCAAGATATCAAGGTTAAGTAAATATGATATAGGATGTAAATGCATATTTTAGGGCTTATTACAAGCTCCTTAAATATCCAATATATTGTCTCATTCAGCCATATGTGAAACAAGTGAATGATGAAACAAGCAACAAAGAAATTGGTCTATGTAGTAGAGATGCATGATACAGTAATAGCCTTTTGCAGAATAATAGGGGAAGTGGAAACAAAAATTTGGACCTCCTCCTTCAAGTTGAGTGGTAGGGGAGAATGCATTTCATCATGATAATTATTTTGAAGTTTCATTGGTAAGTTCCAAGGGTGTAGTCATTTAGGGAGAGAAGAGTGCTCCAAATATATAAGCCTCCAATTTTTGCTTTGGCACATCCTTTTATGAGATCCATATTTTATGGAATTGGTTGGTATATGGAGTGATTTTTAAGCCTATGATGTTGGTTATTAAATGGTATGCAAATGGTTATTTCCAATTTATAACATCAAGAAATGCTAGAAATGAAGTCAAGAAAGGTGGCAAGAAGAAACTTAATTCTAGGAGTAAGAAGCATTCTTGAGTGAACACCTCAAACAAATGCAATCAAAACAGTGCCAGGTCTAGGAAATCTCTAAAACTACCAAATCTAGCTCAAAGCATAGCATGTGGGAGGAATTTCCTTTAAATTATAGACATTTCCAATGGGTACATGAAAATTTCCATGTCCCAATGTCAATGCATAATCTAATACAAATAATTAAGCATGTAAGTTGGGATATAGATTGGGGCATTCTGTTGTTCAGGCTAATGGTTCCTTTCATCACCCGAGTAATGGAGAAAAAGTTGTAAATCTAAGGATTAAAGGAGTAAAGTGTGTAAACTTGGATATTGTTAAGAAAATGTAGCCTTTACTAAATGCTAGAAAATTTTGGAAGGATCAATAATGCTTATCAATCCCTCGCCCTACAAATATGAAAAATATAGTTTTTATAAATGCTCCAATGTAAAAAAATTCAAGTAGAGCAAAGAAATCCCTATGTGGACAACTAAAAAATTTTGTTAGTTTGGGTAATCCTCCAGTTGTTGAGAGATCTCAGGTAGGAATAAGGACCCCACCCATGTCCTCTATTGAATAAGAACAATCAGGAATACTCCACAGTGGACTACATTTGCAATTACATCAATGAACAACTACAATTGGACAGAGACAAGGGATTTCTCTATGTCTTTCTCCAAAGCATGCATCCCCTCAAGATCAAATGTTGGGATGATGTTCAAAATAATTCTATAGTAGACACTTCAATGGTAAAGCCTCTTCAACAATTATTTTGTATGTTATATGAACATACCCTAAAATATCTTATGGTGTTGCTCATTTTGAGTGAAAAATAGGTTTTGTAATAGAGAACATGCACACCAATCCCACTAGGAGTCTCCAACAAATCTTCTCCAACAGTATGTCCTATTTGTTGTGACAAATGTATCATGAACAGGATTGAAAAACAATTATAGGAATGTGAACAAAGTATCCTACTTTTGCTTGTGTTCCTAGTTTCTTCCTTGCTTTTATTCCTAATGTCGCTATGAAATATGATTTCTTTGATAGTGTGGCTTGAGTGGACAAATTTTTGGGATGATCCTTTTTTGTTTTAATGGGGTTTATTTCGATTTTGAAATGAGATTTTTCTTTCCCTTTGAAGACTATGGAGAATTGACCTTGAAACCCTCTCAAAAAAGGAAATTGTCCAAGTTTCGATTCTCCTGGGTCAATTTATACTAAACCAATATTTTTATGAGACCTTTGTGATACACAAAATGTGGAGGCATGCTAGGGGTACACTACTACATATTGGAAAATTTGTGACGAAAGTACCCTTTTGTCGCAAAATTCAAGAGAAAGAGTTCAACTTTTCAATTTTATTATAAATCCATCCTGAATTCATCGTTCTTGCGAAAAATCCATACGCTCATCACAAGAGTGACGAACGTGAATATAGTGGATTGTTGTCACTCTTGCGATGAACTTATGGATTTGTTCCAAGAAAGACAATAACCATTGACTGTTACACTATTTGATAAATTCAACAATGACCATTATACTCTTTGACAAAGTCAACATTGATTTGTTCAACGT
Source organism: Picea engelmannii (assembly GCA_009831015.1). Taxonomy (NCBI): domain Eukaryota; kingdom Viridiplantae; phylum Streptophyta; class Pinopsida; order Pinales; family Pinaceae; genus Picea; species Picea engelmannii. Next base: position 64,508 of record ML816573.1, read on the forward strand.
GCATCACTCTTCAATGAAAAAATATCTATAAATATTTTATGAATTAGAGATGTTGCGACAATTTTGCTATAACAACAATGGTTCAGAAAGGGTATTTTTGTGTGGAAGAATGTCGCAGAATATTAGAGGTGGGAAAAAAAGTAAAGAGGGTGAAAAGGGTGATGGTAGCTGTTATTTCCCTTGCAAAATATGTTTCACTACACGTCCTGTAAGAATTTTAATAGCAACAACTAAAAAACATTGTAGGAAATATGGGCACATTGATGGGGGATTGAATGAATATCGTCCTATGGTAATTATTAGCTATATATATATATATATATATATTCATTATCTATTTTTATATTATCAATTATATGTGTGTGTGTGTGTGTTGTTTGAATATTTGTTATACACACTAATTTTGCATGATTGTTTGTAATTATAAAGTTAGAGTTGCCCTCTAACTTTTTGCAGAATATTGCACCAAGTAGTAGTAGAAATGATGTTGTACAAGATGAGAAACATGATCAAGCAAATGAAGATCTCATGGAAGAAGATGATGGGACAAATCAAGTTAATGATCCCATGGAAGAAGATGATGGGACAAATCAAATGATCCAAAATTTGTTTTCTCAGCCAGATGAGGATGGGGACAGTGATGGTATTTATGGTGAACCTCTATTAGAAAAGGAAAATAAACAACTTTATGAAGGCTCAAGATCAAATATTCTCTCCGCTACATTTTTGCTAGTGAACTTAAAGGTTATGAATGATTTTTCGAACACTTGTACGACAAATCCTAAGGTATGCAATATGTTTAATCTCATATTATACATAAATGTTGACTTTTTTCTATTTATTTTTAGTGTTAATTAATGTGTAAAATAAGAATGCAATTTTTACGATTAATATTCTTTACATTAATTAGTTATTTGTTATGTTGTAGATTTTTAGGTGAATTTTTGTTACCATCGTCAAATATTTTACCTCCCACATATTGAGATTTGCATGCCATTATGAAAGACATTGGAATGGATTATCAAACTATAGATGCATGTTCTAATGATCATATTATATATTATGGACAACATGCTTTGAAAAAAGAATGTCCGCAATGTCTTAACAATAGATATTGAATCAATCAAGTAACAAAAAGGGTGCCTCGGAAGGTTCTTTGTCATATTCCCATAATTCCACGTTTGCAGTGATTGTGAAGGTTCTTTTACATGCATGTAAAAGAAGTCGAGATGGTGTTCTTCGAATGTCTGCCGATGGTTATGCATTTAGGGAAATTGAGGAAAAATAAGCATATTTCAAATATGAACCTCGTAATGTTAGGATTTCATTGGCAGCTGATGGTCTTAATCCATTCGGAGAGATTAGGTCTATTTACTCAGTGTGACCTATTTTTGTTATCAACAATAACATTCCTCCTTGGATGTCAATAAAGAGGGAGCACATAATGTTGACAATGATTTTTCTAGGTATTTGTTTACATTAATTTTTTGAATGTAACATTTTTATTTGTTTCATTTTTTTCATAATATCTTTTTTTTATTTATTTTAGTAATTATGTGTAATTTCAAACAATTATGTAAGTACCAGGTTAAAAATATGAATGTGTATATTGAGCCTCTTATCAACGAGCTACTAATGTTATGGGTTGGCATCACTATGTATGACATCTGTAAACCAATCGGGGAGAAAAAATTTAAATTCCGTGGAATACTTTTATGGACAATTCATGATGCCCCAAGACTAACACATTTTTTTGGTATGTAGCATTCTATTTCTCTTTAATACTATATAATTTTTTAAAGATATCATGTTGCATGTTTAATTTTTAAATAATTTCATCGTATAATTGACATTAATCCATCTGTTGTAGGTCTTCAAACAATGGGTAAATTTTCATATCCAGTTTGTGGTCCTAAGATGAAGTATCGTCATTCAAAAAATTTAGGAAAGGTGGTGTTTGATGAGTATATGCACCTCCTCCCTAAGAACCATAGGTATCGTGCTACTGAAAAACATACTTTCAATGGGAAAGAAGAGACTGGTTTAAAACCATGAACAATGACACCTCACCTATGGAGGTTGGAATATAATAGAAATCGTCAAGGTATGCAATTTATTTATGTATCGTATATATGTAATGTTTTGAATGTTTATTTTAATCATTGAATTTATTTTACCATATTTGACAATTATTTTTGTGATTTATTTTATGCTTCATGAAGGCCGCCATAATGAAGGTATTAATAATAGGCTTCCATGAGGAATGAAATGTTATCCCACTCAATTCATGAGGTTTCCCTACTATGAGGAGATAAAAATATCTCACTTGTTTGATACAATTCATAGTGGGAAGAATGTGACAAAAACGTTATGGCGAATCATAGATGTTAGGAGGGATAAAGAAAAAATTGTCAAAATTTGCACTGACATTCAGGAAGCCAATCATGGAATGTGAAGTGTGATCTGATCAAATAGAGATGGACTAGACCGAAATAACCTTCTATGTTTATTAACAGAGCAACAAAGAAATGATGTAAAAGAGATCATTCAAAAAATTAAATTTCCCACGGGTTTTGCTTCAAACATAAATAATATCTTAACAAAGAAAGGTGAATTTGGTGGGGTAAAAACACATGATTGGCATACTTTCATTAAGGTAATAATTTTGGTATACATATTTATATATATTTTCCTTATACATCTTTTAATTTTTTTATTGTTTTTTGTCTACTTTGGTCAAAACAAATAACGATTCGTTTTTTTGTTACAGTAAGTTCTACCACTATATCTCCCAAATGAATTTGATAACAATGCCAAACAAGTTATATATGATCTTGGAAAATACATTAGGTAAGTAGTTGTGATTTATATGCAAAATGTTCTTTCAATTTGTTGGTGTACTTAATGACATGTGTTTTACTTGTAATGTAATATATTATATTATTTTATGTTGAAACATGTTATTTTCTTATGTCATGATCTCATGTAGATGGTTGTCATTGAAATAAATCCATGAAGATGATATAAAGTATTGGAAGAGAGAAATTCCTCGGCTAATGTGTGAAATACAAAAGTATATACCTCCAACATTTTTCAATGCACAAGAACACTACCTCATACACCAAGTTGATGATATTGAAATTTGTGGACCTATTCACACAAGGTCAATGTGGATGGTGGAGAGGCACTTGAAATCATTGAAGGCATTGGTTAGACAAAGAGCACGTCCTGAGGATTCTATGGTGGAGGGATATATGGTATATCAATCCATGGTGTGTATTAGTCAGTATCTTCCTAAATTATAAGCACCAACTATGCATGCAGTGGATCTCATTTGGGATGTGAACTCCATCAAAAAATTTGAAGATAAAGAGCACCTGTTGGGGAAAGGTAGAATGAAAAAATGAGAGGTAACATATTAATAATTGTGGAGATTTATATTAATAATACATATAAAGTTTCTTTTTTTGTGTATATGATCATACTCATTAATATATTAATATATGTTATTTCATAAATTATTAATGTTTATAACCATGGACATTATAACTAATATTTAATATTGGTGAATTGTGATTTTTTTATTCAGTTTCTCAAGAGTGGGATGCACTGCATTTATACATTGCAAACAATCTTGACTAGATGAATGTATGGATTGAAATATGTAAACAACATCATGGAGGTAGGTTATCATGGAAACGACTGTCTGGATTGGTTAAAGAAGCTCGTCGTAACAGAGATGCCAATGTTACACAAAGGGAAATTGATTTAGCATATGGTTTGAAATATGGACATGCAAGAAAATTCACCCATTTTATTCAGTTATTTTATATTATATTAATCTGACTACACGTGTACTGTATTTTTCAGATAGTTTCCGAGTTATATAAATATATATGTTAATTTATTAATTGACAATGCATCTTTTACATATCTGGTATATTGCAGTTGAAACACCACAAGGCTATGTGGTGCAATGGTCATAAATTTCGCATCCAACAATTGGATGAAACCAAGGAAACTTCTGATAGTCAGATAACTATAGTATTCCGGGTCACTAATGTTTCCTCTAGGAGTGACAGACACCCCCGAGAATTTGAAAATAGATTCTATGGGTATTTGAATGATATACTTGAGTGTGACTTTAATTCCTTCAAATTAGTTATGTTTGACATCAAATGGTATAGGTTACGAATGCATGAACATGATGAGGAAAGAACTGTTATTCAACATGCCAATGGATTTTCAATTATTAAAACAACAGTTTTTGAAAGAGGATGTGATCGCTATGTTTTTCCAAGCCAATGTGAATAGGTATTTTACTCAAATGTGTTGAAATTACTAAGACAACTGAGAGGGGGGGTGAATCAGTTCTTACTGTGCTTAAACAATTTTAAGTCAATTGAACCATTTTTAATCTTTCTCCAAGTGACCATCAATATTATACTACATATGGACAACATAAATAATGATCATCACTCACACATAAGATATACACAGAGATAGATTTTCATGAGGAAACCCATAAAGGGAGAAAACCTCTTCTTCTTCAAAATGATAGGCAGTCTTTTAAGTTTTGTACATCATCTATAATTGAGCACCAACTCAATGTGAGGCTAATACCTCTGTTTTACAAGCTCCAACTTGTTTGAGAGCACCAACTCTCTGGTTTCTCTAGCACCCACTAGAAGGAAGAAACAACTCCCTAAGTGTTCTAGCACCAACTGGATGGAAGCACCAACTTCCAGTCACACAGGCACCAACCTATATAACAGAGAACAAATGTTCTCCCTTGCACCACCCTGCCACTTTGGTTTTTCTGGCTACAACCAGATGGAAGCTACAACTCCATGTGTTCAAGCACCCACTTGAAACTATGAGGACAACAGTCCTCCCTAGCACCTCCCTACCACCCTTATTACAAATAAATGATTGAATAACCAACAACACAGATAAATCAATTCTTACCACTTCTTCATTGTTCTGCAATTCTTCTCTGCTACACTATTATTCTTCTCTATTCATATTTGGCTTGACTTGTTGTCTCTGTCTATCTATTCTTTCTCTGTCCTTCTCATGCTCTTTGATATGTTCACATTCTTCTCTCTTCACCTTCTCTCTTCTGTTCAGCTTATGTTCCTTATCACTGAGCTTTCTTCGCACTGCGCATGTTGTAGTTTTACCTTTCTACAGTTCAACTCATTTTTCAGTCAGAACATCCAACCATGCACAGTCACTACTTCTTTCTTTTATACACAGAAAATTTAGTCACACCTCGAATCTTCTTGGGTAAAAACGCCTCGGCAACTGAATCTCCAACCATCCAAGAACCATGATTTGGTTATGCTAACTAAATCTTAAATGATCGATTACCTATGAGGTGAAACAGTAACCCTTCGATCAAGTTTCCAATTAACCAGTACCATTGGATTAAACCCGCACAATTTCGTGTTTATCTCATATGCCCATTAGCTGTGACTGAGCGCCAAACAGAATTTGAATTTTGTGATTTCGCATCTCAGCATTCCTGTGATGAAAGGTCTCAACACTCCAAGTCGTGATCGCTGAGACTCCGAGATGGAGCTTAGCACCGCTAGCTTATTCCCCTCACGTGACCACCGGCGGTGACCACAGGCTGCACCAAAAGGCGCTTCATATTTTTCGAACTTATAAACTTCATTGAGCCTGATCAACGGTCGAGATCTCCAATGATCCAACAGTCCAGATATCATTGCGATCTTGCATATCGCGATTCCTCTGATGAAGGGTCTTGATGCTCCAAGTTGCGATCGTCGAGACTCTGAGATGGAGCTTAACACTGCTAGCTTCTTCCTCCATCTTCTGCAGATGTAACAATTGGTTGTGACCATAGCCTTATTCGAAAACACATTTTGCACTTTCGCATCTCAGGTATTCTATCATGCTCTGATCTATCACCATGTGCCTCTCTTGGATCAACAATCCAGATCTTATCACGATTTCACCACTTCACGAGCCTTCTTCATGCCTGATCAATGGTCCACAATCCTTGGTGATCTGACGGTCCAGATCTTTTCGTGATCTCGCATATCATGATTCCTGTGATGAAGAGTCTCGATACTCCAAGTTGTGAACACCGAGATGGAACTTAGCAAGTAGCTCCTTCCCTTAAGCCTTCAATGATGTGACCTTGAGATATGACCACTCGCCAATCAAACAAGCACTTCGCTCCTTTGATGTTCCAGTCAACGAAACAATGATCTTTCGCCATGTGTCCTATGGAACCAACGATCCAGATAATATCGTGATTTCACCACGTGTCCTTCTTGAATCAACAGTCAAGATCTTATCACGATGTCACATATCGTGAGTTTGAACCTCTTTCCTTTGGATTTCCCGATCTGCGAAACTCTGAAACGAAACCTTTGTCATGCTTTGACTGTTTTCCTCCTTTTGAGCTTACATTGTTGATCTTTCCATTATCACTATGTGTTGACAAGCGAAATCGATCGTCCGTCAACTGGAAGAGTGGAACCGGTCCGGGGTTGTCTAATAACCCAAGCCGTTTGGGATGAACCACCCTGACGGGTTTAGCGGCTCCGTTAGTCGATCTAAGGTCCTAAAAAAAACAAAAAGAAAACTAATCTAAACTAACTAATCTAACTAAAACTAAATAAAACTAACTAAACTAACTAACAATAAATAATACAAACTAATAAACTAATCTAATTAAAACTAACTATTAAATAAACTAACTAAAACAAATTATTAAAACAAACTAAACTAATCTAACTATTTTATAACTACAATCAACTAACTACTACTATACTAACTCTAACAAATTAACTATATAACTACTAACTGAAATATAACTTATTCACAAAATGTACAATATCTACAATTTACAGATTTAAATAAAACCTGAAAAACTCATTTATATTCTGCCCTAAGACAGAGAAAGATGTTTTTGTTGATTTTATAATTTTATGAACATAAATAAAACAAAAAACTAACTAAACTAACAACTAATATACTAATTCTAACTATAAATCTAAACTAAAACATATATCTATTATACTACTAATATTATACTAAACTAACGAAAATAAATTACGCACTGACCTGGAGAAATGTTCCAGATTTGTCCTGTGTATGATGATTGTTCTAGCATATCGGAGGGAGAAAACCCGCACCGAATAATCCATAAGCTTCTTGTAAACGATAGCTGCAATGCTCTTTAAGTTCGTTTACAGGACAAACAAGACATAAAAATCACAACAATCATATAATTTATAAATCTTAACAATTAGGTAAACCTGTATGCAAAGACTTATACAAAATAACTCAATTGATGAAGAAGAGAAATATGTCATTCATTAACTGAACAATTAATTGTTGTGTTTTTTATTAATGAAATAAAGCAGACATGGATCATATTAATTAAATCATATCACTTTGCAAAAGACTATGATAGCTAAAGTAGTCACTAATCAAATGCAAATTGATAAACATAAACATGAAACAAAAAATTGATATTATGAAAGCGAAAGCTGTAGCAGAACATCAACTTATGTCTCAGTTTGCATTAGGAATCCATAGCCTGGTTCTCCCACAAGTGAGGATGCCCCTTATTACAAAAATAATAAGTATTTATAAGTTTTCCATAGGGTAAAACCTTCCTGTGGAAGTTATCAAACTAATTACATAAAATCTGGGAAGATATCCCAAGTTTAACTAAACTAGGAAACTACAATAAACTAAAACACTCAAATATCCCCTAGACTGTCCATCATGTCCTATGCAATTCGAATTCACCTGAAAAGGGACAAAAATAGACAAGTTAGAAGGTTCCTTTATTAACAAAATGATAAAAATTCAATCCTATAGACTAGCTACAGAATCCTCTGATTTTGTAGCTGGTCTAAAATAAGACACAGAATCAGAAATAAAATCAATTGAAAAACTTTTAAAGAATTAAATTCAATTAACATCCAACAGCTATTTGAAAACAAATCATTTAATTTGAAATTGTTATACCATTCGAAATCAAACAGGATCAAAATCATTCAACCGAATACAGAGATATGTGTACTCTGTTTCTTTTGTTACCACAAAATCGGGTCAACAGAATCATAATCGAACAGTTGTGAAATCATTTTGATATCAATTGAAACCGATATAATCAAACAAATCGCAGGCAATTGTTACACTGCCTCTTAGACAAGAGATACGATTGAATCCAAACAAGGTCACTTTTCAAATCAACATAACTGTATAACAAACGGTCCAGGCCGAGAACGAATTAAATCATAACTAACTCGTAACTGTCCACAAACGAAATCGTAACAGGATCAATCAATTAGTAACAGAGTTCGTGATAGATATCCGATCATTTGTTATTGCACAGTGGGTAAACAAGATCAATTGACTTTGATCACAATCGTTCCAATCAAACGAATTATAACCAGGTTTGACCAATTCGTTTTACAAATTTAAAACCAAAAAGAGCATCAATTATAATCCGGATTCAACTCATAGAACAATCTTTCCAACTCAGAATAAGAGCGAATCAAAGAGCTAAGGTTTTCACATAGTTGTTATGACTCCAAATCATTCCACGATTCGGGTGCGAATATTATTTGCACAGTCTTAAATGAGAGCATTGTTTCCGTGAAAACAGAGTCATTATTCTCAAATTGGAAACGATCAGGGTTGTATTACAGCTTTGAAAATTATATAACACAGCATATGTAACAACCAAACTCATTGAAATCGTTTGCCAATCACAGCATACAAACCATAACGAAATCAAATCCAAACTAAATTGTATTCTAATTTGAGCATGAAAAACTTCCTTTTCGAATCGGATACAAACCAATCCAGTCGAAAACAAACCATCAAACGATCAAATCAAATCCAAACTAAAACCAATCAAATCCGAATGAAATCTATCGGTGTCTAAACCACAGGAGAAGAGTGCACAAAGGTTTCTCGAGCTAACAGAGGTGAACGGGAATAAGGGATAGGCATAAATGCCAGTGTGCGAAGGTGGTGGAGTTTATCTCTGCCATGCATAACAATTATTACCAAAGTACAACCGCCGATTTTCATAGTTGGTCAACCCATTATAGTAGTTCAACACTCAAGTCATTTGCCCAACCAATGAAATCAAATGTATAAACCAACGCGCACAAACATTATGCCATAGTTTTAAACACCCGACATATAAATCAAAACCAAAATCAACTATGTGCCAATGTATCAGCTCATATAATTAATAGTTTAACCAATGTGCCAATGGGTATTCATATAATCAACAAGCCAATAGTTATGAAAGCATAGACATAGGCATTATATTAAAAGATATATATGAAAGATTTAACCATAACACCCATGTATCTTATGAAACCAAAGGTCAAGTAGGTCAAATAAAATGCAAATCCAAATACCAATGCATTACAAACTCAATGAAAACAAATTACACAATCAATCGAAGCATGAGTACTGATCAAAGGATCTTGTCAGCTGCATAATGATAAATAAAAGGTAAGCGCAATAGGCATATCGACAAAAGAGATAATGATAGTTCAGATAATAATTTCAATGAGACTTCGAAAGACGAAGTTTTCACGCTTACAGTCGTGAAAACAAAACGAAGGCAAATGTGCAGATGTCGCAAAAATGAAAATGTCGTTTATTGAACTTTGCGACGAAAAATTGATGTTTTCAAAACATAGGTGTAGGCATCTTATAAGACCACGAAAAAAAATGTGAATTGGCTACGAACAATGGCGACACACTGGTAGAAGCAGTTATCTCTGTCAAAACAAATTCAAATTAGGACAGCAAAGATAATTCCAACTCAAAAAATGACAACCAGAAAATCGTACAAACATCATCATTAACCAATTATTCCAGCAGTGTTTTAAAAGATGAAAACTGATAACAGTCTTAAGACCAGCAAGTCACAATATTAAAGATAAAATATCCAATATTGTTGGCATAGACACTGTTGTCAGCAGGCGTCCATAGCCTCGACAGGGTTGCCATTTAACCCACTCTGACATCTGTATCCTGTCAAGGAGTTCTGGATCAGAATAAAGGACATTAAAGAGGTTTCTTTTTTCCAAATTTTCATATACCCGACATTGCTTCGCTGCCAGCGGGCCTGTTCAGTACCCCGGCGAAGTTGTCTTGGTTCCATGCATGCATTTACCCACTACCAGCAGACCTGTTCAACATCCTGGCGGGTTTACAAGCATTTCCCACAGCTCTTCTTAATATTTTTTTGTTTTTTTTTTTCATAGATATATAGTTGAGCGGGGTGACGCTGAAAATCTTGATATTTTAACATATTTTTTTAGACCTCATCAGAATTTTTTAGAATTGTCCTAAATTTAGATCCAGAGATGTTTTATTGACAAAAACAACTTCCTAAGACAGGGAGACATCTTCTGAGTCATTCCTTTACGGAAAAGGGATAGCGTAAAAAGATAATAGATGATCATGACGAACTTTACTCAGAGATCGGAATCAGCCAACTTCTTCCAAACAACAGACTATTCCAACACAGATATAAATTTCAGAAATATACCATTGATGTTTGTACAAATTTTTCAGAAGTTATTTCAGCGAGGGAAATTTCTATTGTCTTTTTCTGAAGAGCTCAGTATACAGGTGTGTGTATGTCCAAAACACAAACTGATAAATTTAACTCAAAATCAAAAACAGAAAGCAAACGAAAAAGCAAACAAAGCAAAATATGTACATAATATACAAGGGTAGTTATCAAGCAAAGTATCTTTTCAGGGCTTGGCCATTCACCGGATAGGTGTCAAGCTTCCCTTCAAGATTCTGCAATCGAAAAGAACTGGGACCCAACTTTTCAGCAATTAAAAATGGTCCAAGCCATAAGTTTTGAAATTTTGTGTGTTCTCCCTTTCCTTCATGCGGTTTGTCCCACTTCAAGATGAGATCGCCTACTTCAAAATTTCTATCGGAAGCAGAATTAGAATTGAACCATCTTTTAACCAATAGTTTATGCTGATCTAACTTACGTTTAGCTTGGGCTCTTACCTCTTCTATCTTCATCAAAGCGTTAATTCGGTTTTCCAAAGGGGGACAATCTTCTCCTTGAACTTTTTGTGACAACTGAAGCGAAGGAAGAAGAATTTGAGGTGGCAGAATTGCTTCTCTTCCATAAACGAGAAAAAAGGGGGAGTTACCTATAGCATCTTTTGGCGTTACCCTATCATCCCATAACGCATTTAGCAGTGCATTGTGCCAATTCTTGTGATTTTCAACCACGGTTCTCTTGATGATTTTAATCAAGTTTTTGTTTGTTGATTCTGCCAATCCGTTGCCCTGGGGGTAATAGCTAGCAGAATACTTCAGCTTGATTCCTTTTTCCAAATCGAACTCACTCATCTCCAGAGAGGAAAAATAAGAAGCATTATCGAATACTAAACAGTCAGGGATACCGAAACGAGTGATGGTATTCGACTTTAGAAAATCAATTACCTGACTGGTGTTGACAGTTCTTAACGCAGCAGCTTCAGACCATTGAGTGAAGTAATCCATGGCTATCACAATAAACTTGTGTTGTTGCGAGGAGGGAGGGTTGATTGGACCTATGATATCAAGGCCCCACTGCTGAAAAGGAGAATCTACTGAAACGGGTTGCAGAGGAAAGGCTGGTTTTTGTAACCGCCCTGATGCTTTCTGACAGATGATACATTTACGACACAAGGCATGGGTGTCTCTAAAAAGTGTGGGCCAGTAATAACCAGCTCTTAGAACCTTATGAGCAGTGGTGTCACCACCGAAGTGACCACCAGCTTCTCTTGCATGCAACTCTAGCAAGACTTTTTCTGCTTTGTCCTTTTCAAGACAACGCATCAGTACGCCGTCAAAATTTTGAAGAAACAGTATACCATTAACCAAATGAAAGGAGGCAGACTTTAACCTCAGCGCTCTTCTCTTAGGGGGGTCTAAGTGATGAGGTGTTGACCCATGTTCAAGACAAAATCTGATATCTCTGTACCAAGGACTAACAAGGTTTTGTGCGCAACAGATTAGACTTTGATCGCTTTGTCTTAGGTTTGATGTATCACTTTCTTCTTGTTGTCCTGTTTCTGAATCAGCAACTAACTTACATAACCCTTGGCCTCTCACAATCTGAGCTGGGGTGATTTCTAAGTCATACTCCTGCAAGGAGGTGACCTAGTTAGCTCTCTTTTCTCCTAACTCCTTATGCACTAACAAATTCCTCACGGCTGGGTAAGGGACGATGACTTTCATCCTTGACTTCAAAAGATAGGATCGGAAGTGTTTGACTTCTTTGAAAACAGTGTAGGCTTTCCAATCAACCACTAGATAGTTAAGTTTAGCGCCTTTGAAAGCAGAGCTCATAAAGGCGATGGGTACTTCGTGGTTCTCAGCATTCTTCTGAGTTAGGACGGTGGCATAGGAACGGCCAGAAGCAAAAGTATAGAGTGTAAAATCTTGAGAGAAGTCAAGGCTCATGAGAGACAAAGCGTCTATTATGGCCTTCTTTATTGTATTGAAAGCTTGGTTTTCTAGGGGTCCCCAGTGATATTGGGTGTCTTTCTTAATCAAATTCTGTAAAGGCCTGACCATTTCAGAGAAACTGGGGACGAATCTCCTCACGAAGTTAATCTGGCCTAAGAAAGACTGCATGGATTTTTTGGATGTAGGAGGGGGAAGTTTTGCGATGACTTGAGTCCTTTCGGGGTCAATAATCATCCCTTCACTAGACACAATGGATCCTAAGAGTTTACCCTATTCTACTGCAAAGATGGATTTTTCGGGATTTAAGGAGATGTCATATTTACGACATCGCAGTAGAACGGCTCGTAAGTGAGCTAGATGATCATCTTTGTTTTTAGAATATATAGTGGCATCATCTAAGTAAACTACAATGGACTGATTGATTAAGCCTCGGAAAGCAATATCCATTGCTCTCTGAAAGGTGGCACTGGCATTAATCAATCCAAAGGGCATTTTACGATAAGCATAATTGCCCCATGGGGTACGGAAGGTAGTTTTGAGTTGGTCTGGTGGAGACATCAGGACTTGGTTGTATCCATAGAAACCATCTAATAGGGATATCCTCTCAGAACCAGATACCTGTTGAAGGATCTGTTCCATGGGTGGGACAGGATAGTTGTCTTTATCAGACGCTCTATTGAGGTTTCGGAAATCGACGCAATGTTGGATTTCCCCATTTTTCTTCCGAACTGGGACAAGGTTAGAAACCCATTGAGTGTGCCTAACAGGAAAAATTATCTTAGCATTTAGGAGCTTATTCAATTCCTTTTGAACGATCGGTTCAATTTTAGGGTGCATTTTCCTCAGTTTTTGTTGAAAGGGTAAGGTTTGGGGTTTCATTGGGATGACATGTTGTATGATATTAGGATCGAAATTTTTAAGATCATCATACGTCCATGCAAAAACATCCTTAAATTATTTAAATAATTTAACAAATGCAACTTTTTCTTGTCGAGAACATCCCAAGCCTAGGTTGATGCAATGAGGATTCTCATCAGTCCCTAAGTTCACCTTTTCATAAGATAATGAGGAACTATTGGTTTTACAATTGACCGTCTTTTTAAATTTATCTTGAAAATCATAAAAATTCTCTAATCTAACTATAGATTTGGGTATGGAATTTACCATGTCCGACAGAGCTTCAGGATTTTTCGGATTAGGTATTACCGTAAAATCGTGCAAATTGTCGTCGTGCATTCGTTCGTCTATCACCGCACCTTGGAAGGTTTCTTCCATGTGCAGAAAGTTGATGATCTGTTGATCATCGTCAAAGACTCTCCAGTTCATGATATTGTCAAGAATAGATGGTCGAAACAATAGCTCGACGGAGAATGCGTCTGGGGACAAGCCTTCTGCAGGAAGAAGTTTGGAAGCTACATTAGCTAATAGATCTGCTTCAGCATTATTTAATCTAGGAATGGAATTTATATTGAAAGCAGAAAATTTATTCATTAAACTCCATACCTCAGACCGGTAGCTCTTGAGATGCGGGGAAAGACAGTGGATAGAATCTCTTACCTGTCTAACCACTATTTCAGAGTCGCCAAATACAACCAGGTTTTGAATGTTCATATCCAGAGCTTTTCTGAGACCTTGCAATAAAGCCTCATATTCTGCAATATTATTAGTACATTCAAATTCTAGTCTACATGCAATTAATGTCTTGTTACCTGCCATATCGATAATGATACAGCTTGCACCAGCTCCTTCTTTAGACTTAGACCCGTCGAAATATAGAGACCAGATTTGATTTGCATCGGGTACATAGGACCTTTGCGTGGAAGTTGTTGGCTGCGTATATGCTACAATCTCGGACTGTTGTTCTAGATTGATGATAGGTGAAGCCTCGACCATGAAGTTACCGAAGAAGGTGTCCATCCCTTGGACTTCGGTTGAATCATCTGAAGGTGTGAATGGTTCGTTTGGATCATTCAAATCTGTGACCGTGAACTTAAGGTAGCGTTCACGATTTACTTTGATCTTGTTAGGTTTGTCGTTCTCGGGAAGCCATAGGTGAGACCAGTCTGTCGCGAAGTAACCATGTAGCTGCTCCGACCAGTCCCTGCTTAAAAACAGACCATACACTTCCGGAATATCCACAACAATTATATCAATAACCTGATGAACCTTGGGGTTAGACAATAATCTAATAAGTACATTTTTTAGTTCACCTATAACTTTAACATTGGTTCGATCAAGTTCTATGATTTTTAAAGTAGACGGTTGCACTTCAGTGTTAATTTTCTGGCAGACAGACCAAGGCATCACATTGGATGACGCCCCTGAGTCCACCATACAATTATGCATGTTTCTATTGAAAATTTTGAAATTTAACAAGAAAGGAGGTACATTTTTGCGAGTACTAAGAGTAGTAGCTTGTGGCTTTTTACTCGCAGTTTCTAAAGCTACTTTATCTACATTATTTACATTATTTACATTACTTACAGGAAGGCTTCCTTTATCTTGAGGATCGGGATTATTTTTAGTGGAAGTCTTCTGAAGAACTTTATTTTTCACAACCTTATTAACACTTGAATTACCATTTTTGTCGTTCTCTAAAATATCTTGCAACATTTTCTGAAGCAGAAATGGAAACTTCAATAACTCATAAATAGAAATGTTAGCCCTTAAATTTTTAAGATCTTAAACAACATCATAATCTAAGTTGGGGTTCACATTACTCTGTTTAGTCTCAGTTGATTTAGATTGCTTTGGAGGTGAAGTTGTGGTATTTTCGGAAGAAGGTTTGTTGGCTGTCTTACTCCTGGTATTATAAGGATGAACTGTCTCGAAGTTATCTTGAAATATGCTATCCGAGAAGTGTCCAAAAATGTTCGGAGAAGACTCTTCTTCTTGAACTATCTCTTGTTCAACTACCTCCTGAGGGATATCAGGGGGCATCAAGTTATCTTGGGCTTCTAGAATTGTTTGAAGAGCACATTGCAGAGTTTCTAGATTAAGGCCTTCGGTGGTTGGATTAGGTCGGTTGGTAGGAAAAGGCTTCCGGAAAGGAGGTTTGTAGGGTCCTTTACTCGAGGAAGCTTCTTCGGTTGACCTTTTTAAGTCTATAACTTGATTTGACAGTTTTTGAACAACTTTAGTTAAGTTTTCTAAATCAGAGTTTTCAGGTTGTGTTTTACTCGGAGTGGGTCTGGGGAGAATTTCGATCTTCTTTTTGGAAGAAGAACTAGTCTCTGTTTCATTGCTAGAAGAGTCTTTAATACTAAGTATGTCTTTTTCAATCTGACTGGCCTCTTCGAAGGCCTCTAACAACATGGATTTCTTAGATCGTTTAACCCAAATAGCTATGCTTTGATTTAAAGCTTTAGTGTAGTAAGCTATTATAAGACTCTCGGCAGGCATGGAATCCGCAGGGATTCGATTTTTAAGTGTTAAGAATCTTTGATTAAAATCTTTAACTTTTTCTTTTGGGTTCATTCTTAGGCTAGAAAGATCCATGACTAGGACTTCCGGAGGTTTACCGTCTCCAAAATTTTCCAAAATGCATGACTCGAACTTTTCCCAAGACACGATGGTATGGGGTTGTTGGGAAAAGTACCATGTAGATGCATTGCCCTCGAAGGTATAAGGGAACAACCTACAGACAACGTCTTCATGTTCGACATTACGGAGTCTAATGGCTAACATAAACTTTTTAATGTGATCTTCAGCTATCTATTTTGAGTCAGGATCAAACTTGGGAAGCCATTTCTCTAGATGTTTAGGTAGAGGATGTTGAGCTCCAGGTACAGCTACGGCATCCTGATCAAGCCAGGGTCTAGCAGGGTTGTTTTGATTTTCCATTGGGGTATTAGGTGTGGAAGGCTGAGAAGTTGAATAGCCTTCGTCAGAGGAATCTCCTCCAGAAGAGGAAGGAGATGATGGAGGAGGTGAAGGGGGTATCCTAGATCCTCCTGCAGTAGGATTTAAGATTGGATTTGTGGGATTCACAGTGAGGTTAGTGTCTCCTAATTGTTCTCTGATATCAGAGAAGTCCAAAGGTTGACCCCATGGACGGTTTGGTTGCCTAAGTCGAGCTAAGGCACTGTGTTTTTATAAGAGATTGGCGGACAATCTCTTGTATGTCACCACCTGTAGGATTAGGGGTTGCTAGCTCAACTGTGATCTGTGGATCGTCGGTTGAAGTAGTTGTTGTTTGAGGGGGGATATTATCGTTTGAATGGCTTCTAGTCACTATAGGTGATTGATTAGGGGGGGGAGGAGTCTTGCGACTGCCTCGTTCCATTAATTAAGTTCAGGCCCTCCTTCTAGCGCCATCTTTTGATGGGCAAAATCGAACGTCCGTCAACTAGAAGAGTGGAACCAGTCTGGGGTTGTCTAATAACCCAATCTGTTTGGGATGAACCACCCTGACGGGTTTAGCGGCTCCGTTAGCCGATCTAAGGTCCTAAA
>ML816573.1:87445-101606 GCA_009831015.1 Picea engelmannii
GAATCAGTGGTTACTGTGCTTAAACAATTTTAATTCAATTGAACCATTTTTAATCTTTCTCCAAGTGACCATCAATACTATACTACATATGAACAACATAAATAATGAGCATCACTCACACATAAGATATACACAGAGACAGATTTTCACGAGGAAACCCATAAAGGGAGAAAACCTCTTCTTCTTTGAAATGATAGGCAGTCGTTTAAGTTATGTACATCATATATAATTGAGCACCAACTCAATGTGAGGCTACTACCTTTGTTTTACAAGCTCCAACTTGTTTGAGAGAACCAACTCTCTGGTTTCTCTAGAACCCACTAGAAGGAAGCAACAACTCCCTAAGTGTTCCAGCACCAACTTCCAGTCACACAGGCACCAACCTGTATAACAGAGAACAATTGTTCTCCCTTGCACCACCCTGCCACCCTGGTTTTTCTGGATGCAACCAGATGGAAGCTACAACTCCATGTGTTCAAGCACCCACTTGAACCTCTGAGGACAACAGTCCTCCCTAGCACTTCCCTGCCACCCTTATTACAAATAAATGATTGAATAACCAACAACACAGATAAATCAGTTCTTACCACTTCTTCACTATTCTGCAATTCTTCTCTGCTACACTATTATTCTGCTCTGTTCATATTCGGCTTGACTTGTTGTCTCTATCTATCTATTCTTTCTCTTTCCTTCTCATGCTCTTTGATATGTGCACATTTTTCTCTCTTCACCTTCTCTCTTCTGTTCAGCTTATGTTCCTTATCACTGAGCTTTCTTCGCACTGTGCATGTTGTTGTTTTACCTTTCTACAGTTCAACTCATTTTTCAATCAGAACAACAAGCCACACACAGTCACTACTTCTTTCTTTTATACACAACAACTTTAGTTACACCTCGAATATTCTTGGGTAAAAACGCCTCGGCAACTGAATTGTCAACCGTCCAAGAACCATGATTCGATTCTGCTAACTGAATCGTAACTGATCGATTACCTGTGAGGTGAAACAGTAACCCTTCGATCAAGTTTCCAATTAACCAATACTGTTGGATTAAATCCGCAGGATTTCGCGTTTATCTCATATGCCCATTAGCTATGACCGAGCGCTAAACAGAATTTGAATTTCGTGATTTTGCATCTTGACATTCCTGTGATGAAAAGTATCGACACTCCAAGTTGCAATCATCGAGACTCCGAGATGGAGCTTAGCACCGCTATCTTCTTCCCCTCACATGACCACCGGCAGTGACCATAGGTTGTGCCAAAAGGCACTTCATATTTCACGAACTTATAAACTTCATCAAGCCTGATCAACAGTCGAGATCTCCAATGATCCGATGGTCCAGATCTCATCGCGATCTTGCATATCATGATTCTTGTGATGAAGGGTCTTGATGCTCCAAGTCATGATCGTCGAGACTCTGAGATGGAGCTTAACACTGCTAGCTTCTTCCTCCATATTCCACAGATGTAACCACTGGTTGTGACACAGTCTTATTCGAAAATGCATTTTGCACTTTCTCATCTCGGGTATTCTGTCGTGCTCTGATCTATCACCATGTGCCCCTCTTGAATAAACGATCTAGATATTATCATGATTTCTCCACTTCACGAGCCTTCTTCATGCCTGATCAACGATCCACAATCTTTGGTGATCTGATGGTCCAGATCTTTTTGTGATCTCGCATATCACGATTCCTGTGATGAAGAGTCTTGATACTCCAAGTTGCAAACGTCAAGATGGAACTTAGCAAGTAGCTCCTTCCCTTAAGCCTTCAACAATGTGACCTTGAGATATGACCACTCGCCAATCAAACGAGCACTTCGCTCCTTTGACGTTCCATTCAGCGAAATGATGATCTTTCACCATGTGTCCTATGGAACCAATGATCCAAATAATATCGTGATTTCACCACGTGTCCTTCTTGAATCAATGGTCAATATCTTATCATGATGTCGCATATCACGAGTTTGAACCTCTTTCCTTTGGATTTCCCGATCTGTGAAACTCCAAAACGAAACCTTTGTCGTGCTTTGATTGTTTTCCTCCTTCTGAGATTACACTGTTGATCTTTCCATTATCGCTATGCTACTGGTCGTGTTGATCTTCACGATTGTGCTGATCTTCGCCATCAATGACAAACACGCTTACTCTGCCTCTGTCTAAAAACATGCCAAAAAAATGTTCTAGGTGAGAGGGATTGGTCATTTGTTGTTAGATATGATCCAAGAGGAAGGCTAGTTAAGTATACTTATTTACAGGAAGAAGATGATATTGAAGATCAAGAAGATGATTCGCCAGATCAGACAGATCCGGAAGATCATGCGAGATTGACAGACGAAGAAGACGAAGAATATCATGATCCAGGAGTAGGAGACAATATTGCAATTCTTGATGATGATGTCGATGAAAATATGCTCAAAAATAACGTTGATGATGATGATGATATCACCAATCCTTTCAACATAGTTTTTGAACCGGATGATGATACATATGTCGAGTTTGATGAAGAAGATCAAGATACAAAATAAGGATGATTATGTAGATTTTGAGTTGAATTAGGTGTCGGACTATATATTTTAATTTGTATGAATTATTCTCTTAAAATAATTTACTTATAATGGCATATGTTAATTACATGTTTTTAAGTTTTATGCGATGTTTTTATATCTTATGTTACATGTTGTTTAATTATTATGTGAAACCTGAAAACAATCACCAATATAGTAAAGTACATGGTAAACTAAAATTATCATTTACAAACACATAATTTCATTTACCTTCATTAATTTTTGTTTTTGTAGTTTCTATGCATGAATCTTACTAGGACGTTGCTTTTGATTATTTTCTATTTTATAGATTGGGTATTGGGGATCAATTGAGAGTGATGTGAGGGGGAGGTGAGGGGCCAAATGAGCTTCCACCTTCACATGGTTGGCCTTGTTCAGTAGAGGAAAAATTATTCTTGAAACCAAGAGAAGCTCATTAATTTTTATACCATCATGATCATAGATGTCATCAATATTGTTGTCATAGTATTCCATCAACAAAGTTTCAACAAACGTGTTTGTCATTTCTATAGAATTTTCGTTGAAACTGTTTGAAAACATGGGACTTTGGCCCATGAGTTATGTGGCAAGAAAAACATGTGTTTCCAAACTCAAATATGACTCATAATATTTATGGAGCAAAAGAGTACTTAGATAAGAGAAAAATACAAAGACATAAAATAACTTGAAGCTTGTCAAGTGATTAATCAAGTACTTATTTTATCAACGTGGTTATTGTGCCATGTCCTTGCAGTACTAGTATAATATGTGGGGACATGCATCTCAGTCATGTTTTAAAGGAAACAGATAAAAGACATTGTACAGGGGTTAGATCAGTACATGATGGTCAACAGTAACTTGTGAATGGGGCCAGCATTGAAATTCTTTCAAAATGTTTCTGTATGCACTGGAATTTGACATGGATAGACTATTTGCATGCCTTGACGATATGGAATGGTTTCCAGACTCAAATATTACTCTCACACCCACTCTATATATCGAACCATCTCGTCCTAGTTTCGTTTTAATTTTCTCGATTGAATTTTAAAGGAAACAAATATTTATAATAAAATACATTGTACTAGGGATAGAGTACATGATGGGAAACAATATTGACCTGTAAATGGGGCCAATGTTGAAATGTTTTCAAAATATTATTTATGTATGCACCAAAATTTGACATGGATAGATTGTTCACATGCCTTGACGGTATGGGAGGGTTTCCATACTCAAAGATCACACACACACCCACTCTTTATATTCATCGTCTATGTCATTCAAAACCAACATCATGCCAATTAGGCCCATGATTTTGGTCGTGGCGAGAAGGAAATAGATGAGATTTCATATTTAAATAATGATTTTGTACTAATATTAATATTTATGGAGAAAACGAGTACTTAGATGAGAGAAAAAAACAAAGACATAAAATAACTTGAAGCTTGTCATGTGATTAATCAAGTACTTCTTTCATCAACACAGTTATTGCACCATGCCCTTGCAGTACTAATAAATGTGGGGATGTGCATCCCAATTGTGTTTTAAAGGAAACAGATAAAAGACATTGTGTTGGGGCTAGAGCAGTACATGATGGGAAACAGTAACATGTGAATGGGGCCAACGTTGAAATTATTTCAAAACATTTATGTATGCACTGAAATTTTACATGGATAGACTATTCGCATGCCTTGATGATATGGAAGTGTTTCCAGACTCAAATATTACTCTCACACCCACTCTATATATCAACCCATCTCTTCCTCATTTCGTTTTAATTTTCCTGGTCGAATTTTAAAGGAAACAACTATTTATAATAAAAGACATTGTCCTAGGGCTAGAGTACATGATGGGCAACATTATTGACCTGTGAATGGGGCCAACGTTCAATTTTTTTCAAAATGTTTCTATATGCACCAAAATTTGACATGGATAGACTTTTCACATGCCTTGACTATATGGGAGGGTTTCCAGACTCAAATATCACTCACACACCCACTCTTTATATTCATTGTCTATGTCATTCAAAAGCAACATCATGACAATTAGGCCCATGATTTTGGTCGTGGCAAAAAGAAGGCAATATATGAGATTTCGTATTTAAATAATGATTTTGTACTAATATTAATATTATGGAGAAAAAGAGTACTTAGATGAGAGAAAAAAAAAAGACATAAAATAACTTGAAGCATGTCATGAGATTAATCAAGTACTTCTTTTATCAACATGGTTATTGCACCATGCCCTTGCAATACTAGTAGATGTGGGGATGTGCATCTCAATCGTGTTTTAAAGGAAACAGATAAAACACATTGTATTGGGGCTAGATTAGTACATGATGGGCAACAGTAACCTATGAATGGGGCCAATGTTGAAATTCTTTCAAAATGTTTATGTATGCATTGAAATTTGACATGGATAGATTGTTCGCATGCCTTGATGATATGGAAGGGTTTCTAGACTCAAATATTACTCTCAAACCCACTCTATATATCTACCCATCTTGTCTTTGTTTCATTTTAATTTTCTCGGTCTAATTTTAAAGGAAACAACTATTTATAATCAAATACATTGTACTAGGGATAAAGTACATGATGGGCAACAATACTGACCTGTGAATGGGGTCAATGTTGAAATTTTTTCAAAATGTTTCTGTATGCACTGAAATTTGATATGGATAGACTATTTGCATGCCTTGACGATAATGGGAGGGTTTCTAGACTCAAAGATCACTCACACACCCACTCTTTATATTCATTGTTTGTGTCATTCAAAACCAACATCATGCCAATTAGGCCCATGATTTTGGTCATGACAATAAGAAGGTGATAGATGAGATTTTGTATTTAAATATTGATTTTGTACTAGTATTAATCTTTATGGAGAAAAATAGTACTTGGATGAGAGAAAAAAAGAAATACATAAAATAACTTGAAGCTTGTCATGGGATTAATCAAGTACTTATTTTATCAACGTGGTTATTACAACATGCCCTTACAGTACTAGTATAAGATGTGGGGATGTGCATCTCAATCGTGTTTTAAAGGAAACAGATAAAAGACATTGTATTGGGGCTAGATCAGTACATTATGGGAAACAATAACTTGTGAATGGGGCCAGCGTTGAAATTATTTCAAAATGTTTATGTATGCACTGAAATTTGACATGGATAGATTGTTTGCATGCCTTGGCGATATGGAAGGGTTTCTAGTCTCAAATATTACTCTCACACCCACTCTATATAACAACCCATCTCATCCTTGTTTCGTTTTAATTTTCTCATTCGAAATTTAAAGGAAACAACTATTTATAATAAAATACATTGTACTAGGGATAGAGTACATGATGGGCAACAGTATTGACCTGTGAATGGGGCCAACGTTGAAATTTTTTCAAAATGTTTTTGTATGCACCAAAATTTGACATGGATATATTGTTCACATGCCTTGATGATATGGAAGGGTTTCCAAACTCAAATATCACTCACACACCCACTCTTTATATTCATCATATGCATCGTTCAAAACCAACATCATGCCAATTAGGCCCATGATTTTGGTCATGGAAAGAAGAAGGAGATAGATGAGATTTCGTATTTAAATAATGATTTTGTACTAATATTAATCTTTATGGAGAAAAATAGTACTTAGATGAGAGAAAAAAACAAAGACATAAAATAACTTGAAGATTGTCATGTAATTAATCAAGTAATTATCTTATCAACACGGTTATTGTGCCATGCCCTTGCAAAACTAGTAGATGCGGGGACATGCATCTCAGTCGTGTTTTAAAGGAAACAAATAAAAGACATTGTACTGGGGCTAGATCAGTACATGATGGGAAACAATAACCTGTGAATGGGACCAACGTTTAAATTCTTTCAAAATATTTTTGTATGCACTGAAATTTGGCATGGATAGAATGTTTGCATGCCTTGACGATATGGAAGGGTTTCCAGACTCAAATATTACTCTCACACCCACTCTATATATCGACCATCTCGTACTCATTTTGTTCTAATTTTCCCGGTCGAATTTTAAAGGAAACAACTATTTATAATAAAATACATTGTACTAGGGCTAGAGTACATGATGGGCAAAAATACTTACCTGTGAATGGGGCCAACATTAAAAAAATTTCAAAATGTTTCTGAATACACTGAAATTTGACATGGATAGATTTTTCACATGCCTTGACAATTATGGGAGGTTTTCTAGACTCAAATATCACTCACACACCCACTCTTTATATTCATCGTATGTGTCATTCAAAACCAACATCATGCCAATTAGGCCCATGATTTTGGTCGTGGGGAGAAGAAGCCAATAGATGAGATTTCATATTTAAATAATTATTTTTTACTAATATTAATATTTATTGATCAGAAGAGTACTTAGATGAGAGAAAAAAACAAAGACATAAAATAACTTGAATCTTGTCATGCGATTAATCAAGTACTTCTTTTATCAATGTGATTATTGCAATATGCCCTTGCAGTACTAGTATAAGATGCAGGGACATGCATCTCAGTCATGTTTTAAAGGAAACAGATAAAATACATTGTACTAGGGCTATATCAGTGCATGATGGGAAACAGTAACCTATGAATGGGGCTAACATTGAAATTATTTCAAAATGTTTCTATATATATTGAAATTTGACATGGATACATTGTTCACATGCCTTGACGATTTGGAAGGGTTTCTAGACTCAAATATTACTCTCACACCCACTCTATATATCAACCCATCTCATCCTCATTTTGTTAATTTTCTTGGTTGAATTTTAAAGGAAAAAACTATTTATAATAAAAGACATTGTACTAGGGATAGAGTACATGATGGGAAACAATATTGACATGTGAATGGGGCCAACGTTGAAATTTTTTCAAAATGTTTTTGTATGCACCGAAATTTGACATGGATAGACTATTCACATGCCTTGATGATATGGGAGGGTTTCCAGACTCAAATATCACTCACATGCCCACTCTTTATATTCATTTTTTGTGTCATTAAAAACCAACATCATGCCAATTAGGCCCATGATTTTGGTCATGGCGAGAATAAGGCGACAGATTAGATTTCATATTTAAATAATGATTGTGTACTAATATTAATATTTATGGAGCAAAAGAGTACTTAGATGAGAGAAAAAAAACAAAGACATAAAATAAATTGAATCTTTTCAAGCGATTAATCAAGTACTTCTTTTATGAACGGGGTTATTGTGCCATGCCCTTATAGTACTAGTAGATGCGGGGACGTGCATCTCAATCGTGTTTTAAAGGAAATAGATAAAAGACATTATACTTGGGCTAGGTCACTACATGATGGGAAACAATAATTTGTGAATGGGGCCAACGTTGAAATTCTTTCAAAATGTTTATGTATGCACATAAATTTGACATGGATAGATTGTTCGCATGACTTGACAATATGGAAGGGTTTCCTTACTCAAATATTACTCTCACACCCACTCTATATATCGACCCATCTTGTCCTCGTTTCGTGTTAATTTTCCCAGTCAAATTTTAAAGGAAACAACTATTTATAATAAAAGACAGTGTACTAGGGCCAGAGTACATGATGGGCAATAGTACTAACCTATGAATGGGGCAAACGTTGAAATTTTTTCAAAATGTTTCTATATGCACCAAAATTTGACATGGATAGATTGTTCACATTCCTTGATGATAATGGGAGGGTTTCCAAACTCAAATATCAATCATACACCCACTCTTTATATTCATCGTCTGCATCGTTCAAAACCAACATCATGCCAATTAGGCCCATGATTTTGGTCGTGGTGAGAAGAAGGCGATAGATGAGATTTTGTATTTAAATAATGATTTTGTACTAATAATAATCTTTATTGAGAAAAAAAGTACTTAGATGAGAGAAAAAAACAAAGACATAAAATAACTTGAAGCTTGTCATGTGATTAATCAAGTACTTCTTTTATCAATGTGGTTATTGTGTCATGCCCTTGTAGTACTAGTAGATGCGGGGACATGCATCTCATTCGTGTTTTAAAGGAATTAAATAAAAGACATTGTACTAGGGCTAGATTAGTACATGATGGGCAATAATAACCTGTGAATGGGGCCAACGTTGAAATTATTTCAAAATGTTTTTGTATCCACTAAAATTTGACATGGATAGACTGTTTGCATGCCTTGACGATATGGAAAGGTTTCCAAACTCAAATATTACTCTCACACCCACTCTATATATCGACCCATCTCTTCCTCATTTCATTTTAATTTTCCTGGTCGAGTTTTAAAAGAAACAACTATTTATAATAAAATATAGTGTATTAGGGATAGAGTACATGATGGACAACAGTATTGACTTGTGAATGGGGCCAACGTAGAATTTTTTTCAAATGTTTTTCTATGCACCGAAATTTGACATGGATAGACTATTCACATGCCTTGATGATAATGGGAGGGTTTCCAGACTCAAAGATCACTCACACACTCACTCTTTATATGTTAAAATATTGTGTAACTGCAAATAATATTATTATCCCCTTTTATGGATACAGTAAAAGATAAAATATATATTATTTATTAGATCAATCCCCTTTTGTGGATACATTAAAATATAAAATATATATTATTTATTAGATCAATCCCCTTTTGTGGATACAGTAAAAGATAAAATATATATTATTTATTAGATCAATCTCCTTTTGTGGATTGATCATGTAGGGCATTGTAATTGACCAAATCCCCTTTTGCGGATTGGTCAAACCCTAATTGTAATATGCAAATTAAGAAGTCGGCCCCCGGGAAAATTAAAGTGGTTCTAACGATCCAGAAAGACAAGTCGGCCCTGCCAATGAAGAGACACCTCCTTTCAACGCTTGCCAGTTTGTATAAATAAAGGAAGCCAACCACTCATTTTTTCACACTCACTCAACTCACTCATCTAGTTCGCAAGTATTGAAGGAAGCTGTAGTTGCCGGAAGAAGGAAGAGAGAGAGGCGCATTTCTTGGGAGAGGATATTCTCTAGTGTTTGGTTTATTGTATTGGCTATTTTCTAGTCTAGCATCATGGTAGTTTTTCTCTCGTAGAGAGAGATTTATTCTGGAGATGTACTTGGTTATTGAATCTATATTAAAGATGTTTTGTTGGGTTTTCTTACCCTTGAGGGTTTCCCGGGATAAATGTTGTGTATCATGTGATTGTGTTTGTCTCAGTGATCCTATCTATGTTATGGTTCTCTAGTAAATTGAAATTAACCTAATAATAGTTGAAACTTTAACATGGTTTCAAAGATAAGATGAAGAAGGCATCTTTCACAGGAAAAAGAAAAACGTCATTGTTGTCATACAAGAAAATTAGGGATTTTTATTAAAGAGGAATTTCATCCCAAAGATCATCTAGAAAAGTGTGTCCTAGCCTAAGGAACTCATTGACACCTTCAGCGCACCTTTTCAATGGATAGAATTCATGAAAAGTGAAACCCTAGTTTTCACCGCTACCAGAAAACCAGAAGCACGAGTCCAGAAATACGTTGGTCTAGTTTCAAGGGTCAGAAATTGAAATTTTCATAAACTAACTATACTAGTATACTCGCCTCAGTCCAGTGCATCTTTTGGTGAGTTAAGTTTTCAGATCCAAGAAATTTTATTTTTTTGTTATTTCTATAGCCCGGAGGGCTAGGGTTTCTATTGAAAGAAAGAATGGCTACCGATATGAGGGTAGAAGACAGGATGGAAGGATATGGGAACTTCAGATCTTGGAAGCATAGTTTGCAGATGATTCTAGATGAGAACATGTCACAGTGAGTGTACCGGAACCAGAGGAAGAAGAGCAAAAGATGAAGCAGAAGGAAAAGGGAAAAGAAAGTATTAAGCACATGTGGCAGAGGAAGAGGAATCTCCTCCCCCAAGAAAGATTTAGTAGAAATTGAGGATTATGTAATTTAATTTGAAGATAGTTGATCTGAAGAAAGATAGAAAATGGTGGAGTTCCATGGATCCTCCCCACACAAAAACAAAAGATAAGTATTCATGTTATTTTTTAGTACCTTGTTTTCTTTAATACTTTCTCATTACAAGTTATTTTTTTGTGAGAATGTTAATTAACCTCGTTTTACTTTAGTGTCTATGCAGACTTATGAATGAAGTATCAAAGAAGAGAATAAATAAAGAGATAAAATATTTATTTCAGGTATGATCACTCATTAGAGTGGCAAAGGTATGTGTCTAGCTATGATAGTAAAGAAAAAATTGGTAATTTCATAGCTAGAGTGAAAAAGAGTTCAAAAGTCTTATTCATGATTAGGGTTTCAAATGTGTACATGGTTGAACAAGTTTTACTTAATAAAAGATGTGTACTACTCTGATATAAACCATGATATAGTTTTAATTGATTATTGCTTATTGTTACTAACTGATTGGCTAAGTGACATATCCCAGAAAGCATATTGTAAGTAAGTTTACAGGTCTCGGAAGAAAGAACTTATGCCTTGACTTGCAGAAGTTAGGTAGCATGAGAAGGACTTATGATATGGTGATAGTCAATAAAGACCAGACAATATCCAGTATTTATATAGGAGCAGGAAGCTCCTAAAGATGCAAAACATAAATGTTCAAGATGAAGAGAAATATGGATACTCATATATAGTTGATGAGATGCAGGTAACTGCAGGTTGTTCCAGTACCGTTCTTATAGATGGAGAGGGAGCAGGTTGATCCAGTATGAATTCAGAAAGAAATAAATGTTCGAAATCAAGAAGGCACCCAGGATATTACAGAATAAAAAGAAGCTCTTAGTTTGGTGCAAGAGGGAGATATGTCTTTGATTTTGAAATGGAGGATCATGATTTGATGCAGTTAGGAAAGAATATGGATGGTGCCTGGATATTTTGATTAAGATGAAAGTTATCCAATAGATGGTTGGTGCCCAGCAGATGGGTAGCATGGTATTATACCATGGAAATATTTTGGACCACAAGAGAGATTTTTTCAGATCCCATAGCTATACCTTCATATAAAAGAGAAGATACCTTCGTAGAGAAGGAATGAGCAATCCCATGGGTAGACCTTCATAGAGAAGGTGAAAGAGAAGAGACCTTCATAGAGAAGGAAGAGACCTTCGTAGAGAAGGGGAATGAGAAATTTGCCAAGATTGGCCTCTGTCCAAGTGTTGAGTTTTGGATACTCTAGGGACATGCTAGAATACCCTCGTAGAGAGGAGTGAGACCACCCTCGTAGAAAGGAGTATGGATGTTTCTCCAAGGGGAAGCGGGTAGATACTCTCCTTTGGATAAGGATTGAGTAGCCTAGAACACAAACCTTGACCATGTGGAATGGTTAGTTGGATCTTGAGGTTTGTGTCATGATCCTGCATGGATCATGGAAAGGGAGTCTAGTCTTTCCTAGGCTAGCATCTTATGTTTTCTAGTTCATGTGGGATGACTAGGAGTGAAGCTATGGTAGTAGTCCTCCCCAGTGGATGGGTGAGATAGATGACTATAAGAGAAGGGAGAACATAAAAGGAATGGAAAAAATCATGGAATATCTTCTGTGTGAAGATAAGAAAGAGCATATTCTATGTGAAGATGAGAGAAAGAAAGAGTATATTTTGTGCAAAGATAAAGAGAACAAAACTTATTTAATATGGATTCATGGAGAACCAGTGAGTGATGATGATACCAAATGACCAAGTGGATTATATTGATGTTACGCAGTTGATGATGTTTCCCAATTGATAATGTTATCCAATTGACGTTGTTTCCCAGTTGATGATGTTGCCCAGTTGATGATGTTATATAGTTGATGTTGTTGTCTAGTTAATGATGATTATCCAGTTGATGATATTGCCCAGATAATATTGTTCAGTTGATGATGACATCCAGTGTCCTATCAAAAGATAAATAATATCCTTCTTGTTAAGAGGGAGTGTTAAAATATTGTGTAAATGCAAAGAATATTCTTATCCCCTTTTGTAGATAAAGTAAAAGATAAAATATATATTATTGATTAGATCAATCCCCTTTTGTGGATTGATCATTTCAGGCATTGTAATTGACCAAATCCCCTTTTTCAGATTGGTCAAACCCTAATTATAATATGCAAATTAAGAAGTCGGCCCCCAGGAAAATTAAAGTGGTTCTAACCACCCAGAAAGACAAGTTGGCCCTGCCAGTGAAGAGACACCTCCTTTTAGCGCTTTCCAGTTTGTATAAATAAAGGAATCCAACCACTCATTTGTTCACACTCACTCATCTAGTGCACAAGTATTGAAGGAAGTTGTAGTTGTCAGAAGAAGGAAGAAAGAGAGGCGCATTTCTTGGGAGAGGATATTCTCTAGTGTTTGGTTTATTGTCTTGGCTATTTTATGGTCTAGCATCATGGTAGTTTGTCTCTCGTAGAGAGATATTTATTCTGGATTTGTACTTGGTTATTGAATCTATATTAAAGAAGTTTTGTTGGTTTTTCTTCCCCTTGAGGGTTTCCCAGGATAAATGTTGTGTATCTTTTGATTGTGTTTGTCTCAGTGATCCTATCTATGTTATGGTTATCTAGTAAATTGAAAAGTAACCTAATAATAGCTTAAAATTAACATTATATTCATCGTCTGTTTCATTCAAAAGAAACATCATGTCAATTAGGCCCATGATTTTGGTTGTGGCGAGAAGAAGGCGATAAATGAGATTTTTTATTTAAATAATGATTTTGTACTGATATTAATATTTATGGAGCAAAAGAGTACTTAGATGAGAGAAAAAAAACAAAGACATAAAATAAATTGAAGCTTGGCATGCGATTAATCAAGTACTTATTTTATCAATGCGGTTATTGCACCATGCCCTTGCAGTACTAGTAGATGTGGGGATGTGCATATCAGTCATGTTTTAAAGGAAACAGATAAAATACATTGTATTGGGGCTAGATCAATACCTGATGGGAAATAGTAACCTGTGAATGGGGCCAACGTTGACATTGTACTAGGGCTAGAGTACATGATGAGCAATAGTACTGACCTATGAATGGGGCCAACATTGAAATTTTTGAAAGAGTTACGTGCCTTAGTGGATTCACATCTTTATATAGACCATCTCATAGCATGTCAGTATTAGAAAATGTCAACTCATCGCATAACAATTTTTCATTAGTACATATATGAAGCCTTGCAACTACAATCTTTGCTTGGTTCTACCTTGCAACTATGCCCTGAAACTACGCCTTGTTAACGATTTAATGAACATTGATAATGTGATTGTGATTAACATTAACTTAGTTGGCGTGAGACATTTTATTCTGATTTTTAGTGTGCTTATTAATATATGTGGGTTAGATTGAGTGAAGTTATTAGTGTATGGAATCCATATGTGGTGTAAGTATTACCAAGTATACAATCAAGTGTGTGCATCCATTCGACACACAAGATCCAATAGCAAGATCCTTCAACCATTCATTTGCATGCCACTTGGTAGGCATGTTGAAATCTAAGCTTTGGAAATTTTTTGTCATTATATCATGTGATTGACATTAATATATAAACCCTCAAAATGAAAGTGTCACCTAGCATGCACATGCTTTTTGATTTCATCTTTCTTCTAGTTGAATGTGGGCACAACTTTCAATATGTACCCACT
>ML816574.1:6495-22359 GCA_009831015.1 Picea engelmannii
ATCTAGCTTGCTTGGAATTTAAGTTTGGCTACTTAAACATATGCTTCAAGTCATTATGATCAATTCCAAGCTCAACGATATTGTCCATTAAGTAGTACCTTTAAATTTTCAAAGCATTCACTGTTACAATAAGTTCTAAGTCATGAGTAACATAGTTTTATCACGGTCTTTCAATTTCCTTGTCTCATAACATATCACATGATTATCTTGCATGAGAAATCCAACAAGTCCCTCAATGCATGCATCCATGCATAAAAAAAAAACATTTCTCTATATCTACAATTTTCATAATTGGAGAACTTGTGAGTAGCTTCTTTAATAGCTAAAAGCCTTTTTCACATTCCTGGGACCATTTAAAATTTACTTTTTTCTTTTCCAGGGAAGTAATTGTATATGCAATTTTTGAAAACCCTTCAATAAATATTTTGTAATAATCAATGAGACCCATGGAGGATCTGACATTTGTTACACTCTTTGGAGTGGGCCAATTCATTATCACCTCACTCTAGATCCACATAAATTCCTTCTAAAATAATGTGACCCAAATATTGAAATTGCTTATGTTAAAAATCACATTTTCTTAGTTTTTCATACAACTTATGCTCTCTTAGCACTTGCATAACCATTTTCAATTTTGTTTCATGTTATTCATCATTCTTAGTATATACATGAATATCATCTAGAAATAAAAGCACAAACTTATCCAAGTATTTGTTGAAAATACTATTCATGTGACACTTGAATGTAGGCTAGTACATTAGTAAGAACAAAAGGCACAACCACAAATTCACAGTGGCCATACCTTGTTCTAAAGGTTATCTTATGGATGCCTTCTTCCTTAATTCTAACTTGATGATAAGTAGACCTCAAGTTATTTTTTTAAAATTATTTTTCCCCTCTCATTCGGTTAAAAAAGTCATCATTTTGAGGCAGTGGATACTTGTTATTCATTGTGACTTTGGTCAAATACTTATAATCAATACATAGCTTGATATTTTAGCCTTTCTTTTTCACAAATAAGATAGGTTCTTCCCATGGAGATACACTTGGTCGAATGTATCCTTTTTCCAACAACCCTTGCAATTGTTTTTTCAGATTGATTAGCTTTGGGGTACTCATTTTATAAGGATCCTTGGACATTGGTGCAGCTCCTAATACAAGATCAATAGAGAAATAAACATCTCCCTTTGGAGGAAGCCTTACTACTTCCTTAGGGAATACATATTTGAAGTCATTCAACACAAGATAATCTTCAATCTTTGGATTTTTATTTTCTATTGATTCTAATATGCAGGTTGCATAAAATTGACATCCTTTTCTAAATCATTTCTTTACCTGCAAGGATAAAATTTTCCCAACAAAGATTAGCTTTGGTAAGATTCTTACTATCATTGAGTCTCTATTTACATCAATGCAATCAAAACCCTTATTGTAGTAGTCAAGCTTGAATTAATGTGCTTCCAACCAATCCATACCAATGAGGACATCATATGAATAAAGTGAAAAAATTCTCAAATTTATCCATGTGAAGAGTCCATTTAGATTTAATGGGAAACTCTCCACCATTTCACTAACCTTTCTCTTGGTTCTAGTGACTAACTATATTATCCATGACTTTCTATTCTTACACTTCTTAAGAGAAAACTTTTCAACATATTTAGGGGAAACATAACTGTGACTTGATCATGGATCAATTAAAATGTAAATGGATTTCTTAGTAATCTTATATTAAACTTCAACCATAGTTGATTGGTGATCTTCTTAGTGTTCTTCCAATGCAACATACATTCTAGGAATAATTCTTGCTACATCATTAACAATCGTATCCTCTTGAATGTTGTGAATATTCCAAGTGTTCTCTTTTTTATGTGAGAAATTATTGAGCAAATGGTCTTCTCCAAATCCCCAACAGTATATAGGCTCTTTGGGCCTCTTTCCCACTAACTCAACTAGTTTATTTTTCTAAAATTTCTTTGGATGATTTTTAAAATGTGGAGGCTTGAACCTTTTCTTTCTCTGGTCAAGATTCTCCTTGTTCTTTTCCTTCCATGTCTTGTGGAGTTTCCACTTGTTTTTTATATGCTCATAGTTGGAGTACTTGTCTTTTATAATTGCTTCATCTAGAGTTCAAGATTCATCAAACTAAATTATGTCTCTATATGATTTAAGGTAACCCACTTGAATGACATTGGATCTTTACCTTCTCATCCTTGATATACTTGGCATACATCAATAATGCCAAGAATATGTTCACATATTCATCCATGGTCATTTGTATCAACATTAACTCATGGAATTATTCGATTTTACCATCATATTATTTGTGAAAGAGATTTTTTTACTGAAAGTGCTTCTTGAACTATTTCTAAACATCTTTCTCTTGCTGACTTTCTTAACTTGTCTAAGATGCTTCCACCAAATTGATAATCCGTCATTTAAATTGAATATGGCCACTTTGGCCTTTATGTTTCCAAAGTAATCATGGACTTGGAAACAAGTACTCATCCCCAAAATCCAAGCATCAACTTCTTGTCCAAATTTAACTTCACCATAAAATGTAGGTGGTTTTGCCTTTTAAAATTCTCCATGTAAATAATCTTTGAAAGGTCTCTTTCTCCTATGTTTGATGGGAGAATATTCTAGGCTACTAAATGAGTCTTTAGATGCATATGACTCACTAACAAAATATTTTGATAGAGATGGCTTGTAGGTTCTCTCTCATGAGGTTTTCCATGTACTATGGGGCCTCTTATGAGAATGACCCTTGGAGTTATTCCTACTCCCACTACTCCTACTAGCATTTTGTTAATTATGTCCATGATACATTTTCTTATGTATGTTTTTCAATATTTGTAGCATGGAAACATTCAACTGGTTCTATTCCTCCCAATCTTTAATTAACCTTTTGTTTTCCAAACTGTAGCTTTGCAATTCCACTCTTATAATTTTCATATTCTATGCAATATGTGGAGGAGTCTCTTAATTTATATGTACATTGGACTCAATATTTTAATTTTTGTCTTGCATATGTTGAACCAAGGAATCTGCTTCAAAATAATAAGGGTCTCGAGCATCCTCCATGATGATAATTCCTTACCCCAACCCTAACTAAGCTTCTATTCTTTTAATTATCTTGATATGTCAAAAGGATTTCTACAAGAATCAAGCACTTGTATTTCTTCCCCTTTGAAATACCTTTCCAATTGTTGCATATTTTTTCAATTTTTATGTTAGTGATAGAAATTAGAGGCCTTGTTACCCCCCATGCCTAGGGGTAACTAGAGGAGATCATGTCTCATGGCCCGTAATGGAGACAATGATCCTGACCATCATGATTATCAGCTTGTCCACATATGGCAGCCCAACAACCCCCCTCATTTGCCTCGTACAGTTACATATCAACAAAGTCTCATAACATCTAGACAACCCAACGTATAGGATATGGTCATCCATTGTTACTACAAAATATGTTAATCCTTCTTTCATGCAAAGTGTTGTGCTTAATTTTTTTGGGCATGTGGATGAGGATCATGGTTGAAGTTGGATAATGGATCATTGGCTTGGGAAGTTGTGTTTGTTTCCTTGTTTCACCTTGGTGGTCAACTTCTATTCCCTAGTCCTGTTTTTCACCGCTGAAGGAAAAGGGGTACTAATGGGGGGGCCTCACAAGGGTAACGTTTTGTTCCCCACCATACTTAACACTTCCCATCCTGGAGCCTTTCATAGTGCACTAAAATTTGGCAATGGGTCATGGTCCATTTTCTCATGAGAATAAGGGGACCAGAGGTGGATGCAACTGCTATATATATGTATATGTTGTGATAAAGGCCACCTATAAAATCCACATGCCATCTTGAGTTGTACTCCCTCTAATGGTAATTTCCCTTTCTCTGGATTGAAGGCACAATCCTAATAGGACTATAGCCTAATAAAAATGAAAGAAAGAACCTTGAAACCTGTAAAGGGGACTTGCAAGATAGAGAATGTGTATCAAAAGGAAATTAACGGTTTCAGAATGCAAAAAGTACCAAGGAAATGGCATCTCAAGAAACAAGCACCAAGCTCATAGAAATGGATTTGATGACACCATAAGCCATGAAGTAAGCCCAAATTCATATCACTATCAAAATTACTCTTGAAGGGTTTCTTTTTTTCATTGCTTCCCTCAGGACCTAACCCTCTACTTGGGTCTTCTATTTACTTTCTAGGTTGGCACACTTTATAGGTTTGGACAAAGGCCCTCCCATATTCAAACTTTCCAATTCATATGAAGTCTCAGGCTGGTGTGATGCTTGAAAGGGATAGTGAGGTGTATTGTTTGCATGGCTTATATCTTAAGTAACAACTTACTTTACATGATTTAATGACTAACATATCTTATGAACATTGGTTTACCTTGTCTTAAATTCTTCTTTGTTTTGGATGGCCCTAACATGGTTCTTTGAGGGATGCCCTAGGATTTCACCCAGGACGTTGTGTCTTTATTGCAAGACATTGGCACATGTGTTGTAGAGAAGTGGGTCATTCAGTGGATTACCATCTTCCAACATGAGATATCACATCTTCAGGACCTTGGATGATGGGCATATGGGTTTGGTTTGAGAATATTTGGTCATGATGGCACACAAATGGGATGAAAGCCCACAGGATGAGCGGGGTACCCTAGGGATTATTATTCACTTGATTAGGGACATTGTAGTAGTAGAAAACCATATACCATGCAAATACGATATGTTGTTCCCTCCAACTTGGACACACTTCCCTAAACCCTTGATGCCACCCTCCATGTGATCATGACGTCATATTCTAGGGTTTGGTGGCATTAGGGTCTAATGGACACTTTGGGTGCCAGTGATGATTTGGAATCACCATGCATGAGGAGACACATAATAGCCATTAATCCACTTTGATATGTTTCCACATGCCTTTTGGAGCCCCTCTCCTAGCCTAGGAAGGCTTGATGTTAACACATGTGTGTCCCTTATGATGTATTATTTGCATTTTGGCACTTTTTAGAGGTTAAATGAGGGGTCAACCCCAGTTCTAATTTAATTTTGACTTGTAAAGTGGAAAAAGAACTATGTTTGGCCTCATATATAAAGGATAACACTATTTTCATTTTGGATCATCACAATTCCTCACACATTGTGGGGTTACATTCTAGAAAAGTTTGTTATTTGAGCCCTCTTGGTCTTTTTCTCTTATGTGTTATTCTTAAAGGAGGATATTTTGTGGAGGTCTTGCTCATTTGGATGGATAATTTCTACAATTAAGGTTTTATGCTCTTAATTCTTGGAAGAAGTAAGTAATTTTTTGTAATTTTATGTTGTCTTTCTAATGTTAATTGGTTAATTTTCTATCTTGTTACAAGTATTCTTGTTTTGTTGAAACCCTAAGAAGAAGACATAAGTGTTTCTCTTCCTCACAAATTTTTACTTGTTCAAGTTTGTGAAATATACTTGCTAGGTTTAAAATCCTAATCCCCAAAAGTGCTTGAACTTTAGGGTTTTAACCATAGACTTTGGTCCTTGACCTAAGTGAAGCTAGAAGAAGGGAAAAAATTATCTAGGGCCCAAACGTGCTTGCACCTTAGGGTTTATAATCTACCTATTTTGTTTCACTTAGATCAATCTTCAATTTTAATTCATTTGAGACTCCATAGGCCATAAAGGACAATGACATTGATCTAGGAGTGTTATTGTGGCTGAAGTAGTTGTTAAAACCAATTTTCTTACTCCATCAAACATCCTACTAACATTACTAACACTAACTATAACAAAATTCAAGTACTTCTTGTTGTTGTAATAAAAATTTTCTACAACCACTAGAAACTACATTATATTGTTGCATACACCTATTTATAAGTGGTTTAACTTGTTCAGAAATTACTTCTAGCAATTGGATATTTATATGATTGATGGATGCTTACTTTTCATGGTAAATTGCTACATTTCTAAGCACTTATTCTTGTTGTTGTTGCAAAATATTTATTTCTGTTATAAGACCAGTTTATAGTTGTAATTTGCAACATCCATAACAATTTTTACTTGTCTAGTGTCTAAAGGGATATTTTTTCACTTGTTGATTCTCAAATGTGTTAAGTCTTTTGTAAAATCTTTCATCTATATTCCTTTCCCATACATATAAAATTTTTGAGTTTGTCGCGGGTTCACAATGTACCTTTAGTCATGTTCAACTTCTGTGACGCCCAAAATACACCATCAATTTATGTCGCCTTCATTTTGCACCTATACTTAGAAAAGTTTCAAAAAATACTTCACCGTGGGGCTAAGGCACCTTCTTGATTGTCTTATCTATTCCCGTGACTTCGTCGTCCTAATATGATTCTTATACATAGACAAAATTTCAAATTCATACCACGAGTCCATGGGATGTTACAACTCTTCTCCATACCTCGCCATCTCACTTGTCTATAGCCCCGTGATATCTCAACACTTAGTCAAATTTTAAAAGTCTTATTGTGGGTATGCAATGATTTCATTACTCTTCCATATACTTGTTGATTAATTGGGTTGGTTGTCATTGATGTTAACCCTTGAATAAATTTTGGTAGCCCTAGAAGTGTAGATAAGGAACCCAGATTTATCTATTGAATAATGAAATGAAGATCAATGAATTTGCATGAAATACTATCATAGATGGATAATACATTTTGTGTCGTTTCCGGTGATATGTGGTACATCACGTAGTTCCTCACGGTTGAGGAGATATGTATGAGTGAAGTTGTATAACCCTCATGAGTTTTCTAGAAGCCCCTAGAAGGTCAAATAAGTCAATTATTCTAGAACATCCTAGAAGAAGTTTACTAAGTCAAAGTTGTTGTAACTAGGAGTTAATCATGGATAAAGTTGTTGTAATAAGAAAATAATTAAAAATAAATTAGTTGCAACAAGAAGTTGTGAGTTCACTATTTATGGTAAAGTGGTTGCAAATGGGTAAAGTAGTTGAAAGTGGGTTAGCCATAAAAGAGGAAATTAGGGTAAAATAGTTAGAAGATAACCCCTAAAGGAAGCTACTTAGAGAGTATAAATAAGAGAGCAAGGTTCTCCCATTAGCACCTAATTGAGCACATTGAATATCTATTTTTTGAAATGTTATGACCATGTATTATTGATAAATCTAAAGCAATGAGTCTGAAGCATTGACGAGAGAATTTGCAGGAGTTGAAGGGTCGTGACTGTGGGTACTGAACTAGGGTTTTACTGAAGACATCCACAGGTTGCAGTACTAGAAGGGCACAAACATCTGGGGGGCACAATGGGACAAAGCATGGATACCTGCAAGTTTACTGAAGGCAAAGCACAAATCTGTTGCCAAAGCTGAAAAGGAAGTTCAGATCTATCATTAGTGACAAGTTGCAGAACTGAGAAGAGGCTACAAGAAGGACTAACAGTGATAAGGTACAACAAAGCTATCTACAGTAACAAAAGGTATGTTATATGATTATATTAAGTATATCTTTGGTGAATTCTTGGGTTTAGCCATGTGAGATTGAGCTTTTTCCCTTGAGGGACTATTGGTTGTATGGTATATTCTGTATAAGACAGATCTACCAGAATACATTGCTAGTTTATTGGTTGTTTCTTGTTGGTACACTACATTGAGCATCTTGTTAAGATATATCTTGTGTTATTTGGAGTATGGTTGAGGGTTTATGTTTGAGACATATTGTTATCAATACCGGTTGTGATTGCATAATAGTGAGGGTTTGATGCATGGTTAATGTAAGGGTTTCCTATATCACACAAGATTAGTGAGAATTATGTATGAATCTAGTACATGGTTGTTTTAGATCTACTTGGGCATTGGATGAGTATTCTTTTCTATCAGATCGACTTGTCTATGAGAAGATACAAAGAGATCAGATAGTGACATAAAATGAGATAGTGAAACAAATAGAGTGACAAAGACATCATTTGTGATACTATAATATATTTGTGCTAGTCCGTGAGTTACAACAAATAGAGGCACGAACATCTGCGAGTTGCAGTAGGGAAAGGCGTGGACATCCGTGTGTTGCAGAATAGACAGGTTGCAGATATGCAAAAAAGTTTTGAAGAATATTGGTACATGTTGTGATAGGATTTCAATGACAGTTATTATAGTGACATAGTTGATTCAGTGATAGTGAAAGGTTGTCTACATTTGGCATTTATATTACAGGGTTGTTAGACGGGGCAAGGATAGGTGGTTGTAGATACCTTTCAGTTGTAGTCAGAGAACATAGGGGTTTGTAGCCTCCTTCTGGTTGGAGCCAGAGAATTGGGGAGTTGGAGCTTGCCTCAAGTTGTCACCTAAGAATCTAGGGGGTTGGAGACTCCTTCTAGTTGGAGCTGGAAAAAAAGGAAGTCGGTGCTTCCAATGAATGTACTTCTTAAAGACATATAAGAAAACACATTCTATGGTTTTCTCCAGCAATGGGTTTCCACATAAAAATATTGGTGTATTGTGTATGTGTTTGATTTCTCATTGTTCATGGTTTATTTATTCTTCACTCATTGAATGATATTGGTAAATTGATCATAAAGTTAACAACACTTATATTCACTGTGGTTAAAAAGGATTAAAAAGCATTATTATTGATTCACCCCCCCCCCCCCCCCCCCTCTCAGTAACCCAACAATACTCCTGACCCTTTTGTGCTTTTAGCCCATCATTCCACCATTACGATCGTCCATTTCCCCACGGTAATCCATGTCTTATCTTATCACATTCCTCAATGTAGTTTTAATACAAATTCCTCATAAATGAATAAAATTAGTTAAGTGTTAAAAGTTGTTATTAATGGTGATCTTCTTGGGACAATTCCTCATCAATTCTAAATTTAATTTGTATTAACGATATTTTGAATCAAAAACCTCGAATTATATTATGGTAAAGAGGTTTACTTTGGTAATAACGTTTAGAAATAACTATACATTAATTTGTCAACTTGATTAAGTGTGACAACCAGAAGAAAGGAACAGTTCTTGGGAGATACCATCAACTTACTTGGACGAGAATATTAGAGGTTTCATTGGTCGAGGGAATACATATATTACTTTTCATTTCCACTTCTAGAGAAGAGTTCGAATCATATTTGGATATTCAGAATCACTCTTCTAGGACGTGTTCTAGAGGAACACACTTTCAAATAATTGGTTTTGTGGTGCATTGATAAATTTGACAAGAATCAGAGAATAATTAAGTTGCAAGGGGAAAATCCTATTTCTTTAGCACCTTTGGTCTTCAAGAGAATGCTTAGATTTTCAGAAACGATGATGAATTTCAAAGGTGATAAAGACAATGACTTTCCGAAGGAAAAAAATGGAGGATTGGAGCTTATACGAGAATATATTGAAGACCCAACAATTATTCCAATGGATCTTTCAAGTATTCAGGTCAATTCATTAAAAAATCCCTATCGAGAAATGAGATGCTTATTTGCTAGAGTAGCTGAGCAAGAATATACATCTACTATTCCAAGGCTAGATCTCTATATCTTGTATTTTTCAATCCATGAATGAGAAATATTTGATTGGGAAAATATTAACTCCAATGAATTATCTTTTCAGTTGGCAAATTTTAGAAAGAATAAAAAATTCTACATGTCCTCATATCTAATTTTTGCCATACATATTGCCATGTTTTCAAAGGTTTTCCTTTGGCTAAGCAAGTTAATTGTAAGTTCGACCTTGTTCAAATTTGGTATCCTACTTTATGGAAACATAAGGCTATGTACTATTATTATGAAGTAAACAATGCTTTCATTTCTTCTTTCAAATAACTTATTTATGGACCAAACACATCTAGATTGTCTCTAGAAGAAGCATACTTCTTAGATAAGAGAGGAAGTTTTGAAGCAATGGAGTATTTCAGTATTATTAGGATTTATTATTCTCATGAAAGACCCTTGTATCTATTGTATTATGTTTCAGACAATATATTTGTTGTTGAAGTATGCAAGCAATATCTATTTTGGGTCCATTTATTTAATGAAAAGAGGAAGAGACAATTCATTCCTCTGCCATGGAAAATTGGAGAGATGACCGTGAAAAACATTACACACATCAATAAAATTTCATTCTAGTTCGATCAATTCAACCTAAAGGAAGCAAATTAAATTAAGGAATTTTATCCTAGCCAATTATTTATGAAACATATGACATATGTTGGGTACAATGTCTCATTTTCTAATGCATTCTTGTTTGGAGAAGAAGAGGGTGATAGTCAAAACCCTCAAGCATTTTCTATTAAGAAAAGGCAAGAGCATACAAAAATAGTTGTTAGTACTATTGATCAATATAGACTGCGATGAAAAGTAGTGAATGAGAGGAGTTCATGGTCTCCTAATATTTCTAAAAAAAGTTGCCGACCAAAACAAAAATCCTAGTTTGCAGTTCAAGAGAAAATGAAATCTTCAATAGATAATTATGATGATGGAGGTGAGAAAAACCCTCCTAAGGGAAATCTAGAAACACCCCACAAACTCCCAATAACTAGAAAAAGGAAAAGAGGAACAAATAAGGAATGAGAAAGTGAGGGAATACCTGAAGAAGAAATTGTTCTTGAAGATATGGATCTTGATGTGAATTTCGAGATGAAGAATAGAGGATTCATGAAAGCAAACAATTGCAACACAATTGGCCACGTAGGAGCCAATTGTATTTGAAGAGGAATCATTGACCCTACATAGTGCCATGTTTGATAAAATATCAAAGAAATTGGTTATTGAGAAAACTCATTCAAAAAATAAAAAGGTTCAAGGAAAATTGAGCTCATAACTCAACTTCAATGGATTTACACCTTCTAGAATTGTACAGATTCATGAAGTTACAGGAGAAGCCATAAAAATGTGGGTTGGAGAAAAGAAGAATGAAAATACCATTCTAAAGGATAAAATTAAATAATTAGAAAGTGCTTTAATTCTCCCACATCTATTAGCCAGCCGAATTTCCACAATACAACATTGGAAAAGTTTTGATGGAACACCAAAATCCATCTCCAAATTGAAGGGAACATCAAATTTACTTGTTTCCATGAGGAGATATGTCGGAGAAAATATCCAGAAAAAGAATGACTATTATCCTCGAGACATGGGAACTGGAAATGCTTTTTGTTTCCTTGGGATCAAGAATGACAAATTTTAGGCAATATATTTAGGTTGATCTTGAAAATGACGAAGAATTTTATAAAGGGATTATTTTCACCTTTGTTGCAAATTTTTCAAGTGTTAGTGTGTTCCTAAGGAAAGAGGAGCACTTGCCTTCCACAGTTTGAATAAAAAAACTTAAGGCATGTTGGTTAAAAAGAATCAAGAGTTTATGGGATATGTTGGTTAAATGTGATACTATAAGTGTTAAAAGAGGAGAATTGTATTTAAACTTAATTGAATTGGATTTAGCTAGATGAACATGAGATGTGGATTATTCACGTCTAATATTGAATTCTATATTGATGTCAAAAGAACAATTTGAAGAAAAATTGGACTCATTGAAGACTGCAATAGGTGAGAAGTTTAATAACTTGAATGAGTATTCAGAAACATAAGTGGAAAGTTGGTTGGTTAGTTATGTGAATAAAAATGAAGACATTGAGGATACCCTACACCAACTTTCAATGGAGTTAAAAAATCTAAAAAATTAGTTATTTGATATTAAAGTAAGGAAATAAGTAACTGTGGCACTAATTAGAGATTATATCGAGATTTTGTTAAACAAATCCTTAACTAAAATAACTGAACAAGATCAAGAAGAATCAGTTGTAACCGGTCAAGGAATTCCAATGAAGGAAAATGGAAAAGGCACACCAACAAGCATTTAACATGAGAGATATTCCATCAGAATAAGTAAA
This sequence comes from Picea engelmannii, assembly GCA_009831015.1. Lineage (NCBI taxonomy): Eukaryota > Viridiplantae > Streptophyta > Pinopsida > Pinales > Pinaceae > Picea > Picea engelmannii. Next base: position 18,349 of record ML816574.1, read on the forward strand.
TTGGTCATCTTTCATAATTTTCTATCCTTTATACTCCTCGTTCAAGATCATCTAGTTGTGTCTTTTCATTTTTTGAGAACCCATAACCGATATTTGATCATCTTTTTTTTTCTTCTTCCAGGTCCATGCCTTGTTTTTCTTATGGTCCACGTGAGACCCATCCCAGTCCATTTGAACGAACACTATCTTTAATTTTATTGTAAAACAAACTATTATTTTTTAACTCCCTATAGAATTATTCTAGGGTAAAACTTTAATGACTTTTCATACTTTGAATATCATAGTTTGACATGTTTAAAGTTTACTTATCATTTTCTCTTCAGTTTTAAATGATATACTCTTTTAAAATTCTCTGCATGGTGGACTTGTACTTTCCTGTCTTATGAATGTGACCAAATATTATTATGTTGTGATGAATGCGAGGAATGTTTTATTTCATATGATGATTTATTTATTCCTATAATATATATATATATATATATATATATATATATATATATATATATATATATATATATTCATGGTCCTTCTATCAAGAACGTTTCTTTGTGAATATATTTCTATATTTTCCTTTGTATTTTCAAAGCAATAAGATTTGGGTCTTCTATTTAGTATTCTCCTATTCAATAGTTTAAGCCAAGAATACCAAGCTATATATTTCAGACAATAATAAAGGAGTACCACCTCTATAAAAACACAGGGATATTTTATACTCATGATGTTGTTGTTGGTATTGTGACCAATCTGAACATCAACATTTTTGGTGACCATATTGGGGAGAACAAAAGGCTGATTTCAAAAACCAAAATATTAATGACTTAATCAGAACGTAATCAACCTCAGTTACAAGTAAGACTCATAAATCAAGGAAGTGTCTTGCATCAATTGTATGATTTAGCGTTAACAATTGCAAAAACTCGAGAAGAGCTCAAAAGATATTGGGAAATCCTTGCTTGAGAGGAAAAAAGAGAGATAGTGTTGAGACAAAGAATAAGGGTGTGAATATAAGAAAATTGGAACCTTATAAAGGTTCACTAACAAGAAGTAAGAGAAAATAAATTCAACTTCATGAAGTTGGTGAAAGTGTGAAATCAGAAATAAGAAAAACCCTAATCATGGGAGACCGATATTGAAGAAACAAAATTATTGAGAACCAAGAAGAAAGAAATAAAAGAAAAAAAGTCCCAAGAAGAAGGGCTAGGTCTATCTCGCTTAATTTAAAAGGAGAACAACATACATTATTGATGCTCCCTCAAGGAGTTTTACCAATTTTCTCAGGATATGGAAACATGGATCCAAGGAGACACGTGGATCAATTCCTAGATATTTGTGATATCCATTTAATTGAACATGATGATGTGATGGTTAGAGTCTTTTTGCATACCTTGATAGGTATGGCCTATGAATGGTACCTTTCTCTTCCTGCTCATTCAATCAAATCAATTGATGATCTCGAGAACATTTTTATGACTATGTATCCACCTCCCATTGCGTATCATACATTGCTTACCCAGTTCACTCAAATTCACCTAAAAAGGGGAGAAAGAATATGAGATTTCAATTTACAATTTTTCAAGACTTTGAATCAAATTACAGAAGATCAACGACCAAATGCTCCTATTATATTTGGGTGTTATAAGAATGTGATCCCTGCAAATGTGAACTATGTAATAAGATCTTCACAAATAAATGATTTACATGGAGTCATCCAGAAGAGAACAAAGATGGAAGAGTTTATGTTGGAGACCAATGTTGATCCTGAGATCATTCTTGGGAAATCATAGAGACAAATGAACACTCTTTCCATATCACATCAAGGACCATATACTTCAAGAAATGTTCAAAATCGAGGAATTGATGGAGGAATCATCTAGGGGGCTCCCCCTAATGTCAGAAAAGATTTAGTAGCTTCTCAGGAGACAAGATAGAAAATAGAGATCACTCAAATGAGAACAACCATTAGACAGATGCAAAATGAGATCACTAGGCTAAAAAGAGCTGAAAATTTTGTTCCACCCAATCAAAATACAAGAATTCCATTACAAGATCAAAGGGTAAGAAATGATATAAATGAAGAGCATAGACCCTGTTGAGCTCCAGTTTTGTCATACTTTCCGCCATACAAATACACTCATCATTACACCTTCTCCCCGCATTTCGTCAATAATATATCGCTAATTACACCATAAACCTTCATTATCTCTTGTTATTCATCCTATGTGGTTAATACATAATTTTCCATATTTTTAGTGATTAAAAGGATGATTATACAATAGTTTTGTCAATGATGGTTTAATCCTATGTTTCTATGTCCAAGCAACATGTTATGTACTATTCAGGTTCCGGTATATGCATTGTCCATGTTCTGGTCTTGTATTGTTCCTGTTCCGATACTCGCATTGCAGGTCATCCGATACTCCAATTCATCCGGTACCAAAAGGTTCTATAGTCAAATGATACCTGCACATTCATCCGGTACCCACACTCCATGTCATCCAATATTCTGCAGTGATCCAATACTACCTTTGCGTTCATTCGGTACCAGCTCTCTGCCTCTTCCGGTACCAGCTTCATCTGGTACCATATTGTGCCTATTCCGGTACTAGATCCATCCAGTACTACCATCGCGTTGGTTTGGTACCCATAGTCATGATTGTGCTCATTCAGTACTAAACCCCTACCTACAATATTCTGGTACTAACTGTTCTAATCCGGTACCAACTGTGTTAATCCGGTACTAGAAATAATTCAAAATTTTGGAAAGATCCTAGAGGAAAATCGGGTACATGGGTTTTGTCCAAAGCCACGTTTACATGCAGAGACATGTGGAATAATTCACCCATATCACACGTGTTTACATCCATCTCGGGGGGAATGATTCTGCTAAAATTAGTCAAAATCTCAAATTGCCAACTTGCACCTCGATTTTCGTGCAGATGGCATCAGATCTAGAAATTCTACGAAATGGGTTTTGTCTAGAATATGGAAAATTGAGTAATATGCAAGCAAGTTTTCAACATTAGAATTGGTTTGGAATATATGGGTGGGGGACTAACTCGAATCTGCCCAAATTGCAATAAAACCCAGATTTTTGAGGATTTTATCTAAAAATGTAATATTTGAAATATGAGCATTGGGATTTGATCCCATCCACTCCTCAATGATTATTCATGTATAAATAAGCCTCATAGGGCTATGATAAAGAGCCATTATTTTCATGAATTTTTTGTAAGTAAGAGGTTTGTTCTTATGGGGAAGCTTTAAGGAGTTAATTGCCATGTAAAAACAAAGCTTTTGATCAAAAAGGAGAATTGATTGTTGTTGATTCACTGTGCATCTTCTTCACTTGAGCTGATTGTCTTTTAAGCAGGGTTATTCATCATGGGAAGGGACCCTCATTCTAAGTAATACCCTGCTACCCTATTTTACTCTCATAGATTAGATTGCTTGTGTTTATTTTTGTATAAATTTCATTTCTAGTTTAGTTGTTATCTTGTTGATTTGCATTCAATTTTTGTAGAGCTGCAAGTTTAGTTTCAAGTTAGCATATACATATTAGCACATACTTAGGAATGATTCTTCAGTTGGTGTAATAGTGTTTTGTTTATATAATTTCATTTAACATTGTTTGCTCATTCCACCATTGGATATTGAAGTGTCTCATTACCATTCCATTCATCAATATTCATTTGTAAAATTATGCTTGGAAATCCAATAAAACAGTATACAAGAAATTGTTCTAATACCATTGCACCATCTTCTTACACTCTTATTTCTTTTACTATTTATGATAAATTTTCAAATCCGCAATTCAAGTGAACATAAAAGAGTGCATTTCTCATTGTCCAATCTTGTCATTAAGCAAATATCCATTCTTCTTTCATGCATTTTCTGTAGAGCACTCTTATTTTTGTTGACACTTGTAACCATTTGAAGAATTGTTCTTGAGATCCAATTTTAGATTAATTTCACTTATTGGTCATTATTAGTTTGCTTTCATTGTGATTTGGC